>BMAO01037750.1:0-152012 GCA_019973975.1 Trichonephila clavata | reverse complement strand
CATGGGGTCGCAACTGCGATGCGGAGCCGCTAAAGGGCGTCGAAAATAATACATAACACAAAGAGAAGAACAAAATCATTACAGATCATTTTATTTATAATTACCTACACACATGCGACTTATGCATGCCAAATGTTGCGCCTACAGGAGGTGCTCAAAGTGTTTACCAGATACATCGAGACATGCCTGGCATCGACGTTGCATGGAATTGCGCACCTTCTCAAAGATACCAAGTGTAACTCGAACACATCCAGCTGCCTCAACGATTCTTCTTACCAAGTCTTCTGGCGTTTCAACAGATGTTTCATACACAAGTCCTTTTAAAAAGCCCCATAAGAAGAAATCCACGGGAGACAGGTCTGGTGATCGTGGTGGCCATGCAATTGGTCCACCACGACCAATCCAGGCTCCAGGAAAAGTAGCCTGCAGATGTGCTCTGACGTCTCACCTGAAATGTGCGAGAGCGCCATCGTGTTGAAATTTAATGCATCGACGAATAGGCATCGGAATATAAGTATTCAGCATGTCTGGCAGAACCTCTTGCAAGAATGTTAGATACGTGGGACCGTTCAGTCTGTCTGGTAGAATGTACGGACCAAGTAAACAGTCTCCGACAATGCCAGCCCACACGTTAACGGAAAATCTTCGTTGTTTGGCGTGCGGACGTGTAGCATGCGGGTTTTCATCTGCCCACCTATGCAAGTTGTGACAATTCATCACACCCTCTAATGAGAATGCAGCCTCATCCGTGAACAGAACACTTGCAGCGAAATGTCGGTCGGCAGCCTTTTCTTGCAGATACCACCGCGCAAAATCCATACGACTACTGTAGTCTCCCGGTTGAAGTGCCTCGACGCGTTGTAAATGATATGGGTAAAGTCTTTCGTCGTGTACAATGCGCCAGACGATAGTTTGGGGAATATGGGTCTCTCGGGATACAACTCGTATACTTGTTGAGGGATTACGCTGAAGTGCGTGGATAACTCTTTCTTCAGCATCAACTGTCCGAGATATTCATTGGTGACTTGAATCTGGCTTGTACACGTCTAACGAGCCGGTTTCACACAATCTTCGGTGAATAGTGGCAAAGAATGAGCGGCTAGGCATCTTTCTATTAGGATATTTTTGACGATACATTCGCAAGGCTTCTCGTCCATTGCAGTTGGCCATGCCGTAAACTAAATGGATGTCAGCCAATTCGCGGTGCGTGTAACTAGCCATGTTACGCCCAACGCATCCACGACTCGAATTAATTCAATCTCCTTTTGCTCGGCTCGTGTCTGCACCGCAACGCCTTCTCGTGGTTCTAGCGCCCTCTACAGGCGTTTGCGACCCCATGTTCCTATGTGATCTTTGATCCTTGTTGTATGACTGATCTGCCTTGTCATTTTGTCCACGTTTTTTCGGAACACCCTGTATATAACTCCACTTCCCCAATCATAGGAGAAAACTTCAATCTCAATTGCGATAATATTAGAAAGATTGAGATATTTTGGTGTTGTTAGTCTCTAAAGATCATTTTAAGGATTTCATTACTTGATTTTCTTAAGAATATTTTTTTGAAATTAACAAAAATTATTTAATACTAGGGGGAGGTACCCCCTGTCCACCTAACTACTGACCAACCCCTATTGTTCAAATTATACAACTGTTCATATCCATTGCTCTGTTAAATTCAATTTTTCAAGACCCATTTTTCTACACCTTATGTATAAATAAATTTATTACGGCATCACAAAAAAAAATTTTATACAGAGAGAGAAATCAATCATCAATGAGCAACCCATCAATGATAACTTCATACTGCCAAATCAGTATAACTCGAATTCATTTACATGAAAAATTGTAAGAACATATGAGCTAAAGAAATTTACCATGTATAATTTATTGAGATTCGGTCATTATAAAAAAAACTATTAATTTTAACAAAAACAATTAATTGTAGTAAAAACTGTTAATTACTTTATTTAAACGAACAGAATTCGTTGGAATAACTAGTTGGTTTAAAATGTTTTGGTCAATAAGGCTTAGAAACATATCACCATAAATCAGTAAAAGCAGAAAATTAATATTTTGAATATGGCTACCTTTACAAAGTGTGTAAAATCGAAAGAAACAGTTACTATAAAAATGCTGCAGGAATTGCACTTGGCTCAAAGTATTTTTATACATCAAAAATTTATTAAAAAACAATATGTTCTGTGAAATATTTTTTTTTTGGTAAAAATAATTTTTTCAAAAATTTTTCTTAATATTCTGTAACTACATTAAGCATTAGATAGATGCAACTTTAATAATAATAATTTGATAATTTTTTTCTTAATTCTTCAGATTTCTTACTTTAAATCCCACATCACGCGGTATTTAAACTCTAAACATAATCATTACTACCGATCACGTATTTATTATATTGTAAATGGCATTTTAAATTTAAAACTATTTGTTCATTTTATTATTTTCAAGCGAACTCAACCCTAATCAACCCTTATTTATATAAATCAATTCAATATTCATTCTGTACCTTACAGGGAGCAAAAATTTGACGATGGAAATGCAATATAAAATTGATTTAAAAACGTTTACGCCAGAAACTTTGTCTATTTAAATCAACTTGGATTCGTCCTTGTATCATTGACGCTCAAACAAGGAAAAAGAAACGAAGTGCTAAAGTAAAATAAATTATCAAGTGGCTATCAGAAAACTAAGAAAGAAAGTTCAGCCTAAACTTCAGCTTTCTGCAGCAGCCTTAAGCGAATTGGATAAAATATTAGAACATGTTATTTATGTTTTTTCCATAGAGTTAATTCGCTTGGCGAATGTCAGAAGAAACAGAACATTATCTGTGAAACAGCTAGAATGTGCAACAAAGTTGTGTTTACCAAATTCTTTAAATACTAATGCTCTGAAATATGCAAGGCGAGCTGTTTCTATGGCTACAGTCAGAGGTACTTAAGAAGAAAAAGTAGTCACTCATAAACTAATAAAAAAGAAATTTTCAAAGAATATCATTTAAAATGAACTTTTTTTTGTAAGAATATAATACGTATCATGTCATGAAAACCGTTACTCTTAAATGATCCCCTACATACTGTTACTTAATAATACTTTGTCCCTTTCTATTCTTTTCAATAATGCATTTAATACTTAATGAAATAAAATGTTCGAGCGAAAATTGGAATATTTCAATTTATCTGCTCATTAAACAAATGAGAAGACAATTTAATATGGATGCGTTTGTATGTATGTGTATGTGTATACCTTTGGAAATTTCAGGTTAAAGTGTAATATAGGCGATGTAAATTTCTTTTGGCGACCAAAATCGATCGCCAAGCTACTTTACTTAGCGATAGGTGTCCGGAAGCAGAATGAATTAGTTATCTCACCATAATATCTATATAAAAATCACCAAATCCAAAGAAAAATCGCCAAATCCAAAGGGCTCCCCTATACTACACTTGAGCCGAAATTTCATTTTCAAGTTGTCAAAAGAAAACTCTTCATTAACGTACGGTTACAACAATTTGCAAAAGCACAAATGTTACATTGTCCGCCATTGGCGACTTTTACAGTTTAGCAATGGGCTATTCATGTTTTTGTCAAACTGCGCTTTGACTTTACAAAACATGAATAGGAAACAAACTCTGTTTTAACTGCGCAAATTTCAAATTATTTGTAAATCGCTATGCTGGAAAGTTCGTCAATAAGGAAAGGGAGGCATTATATAATTCTTATTTTCCATTCCTATTAGATTTATACTTGGAACACATTAAAAGATTCTATAAAATAAGTATCAAATGTGTTTCAAAATTCGCAAATTTAGGAAAATGATTACACTCTTGGGACAAATGCGGTACTGATCAGTTATCGGGTACAAATCTCGCCAAAAGGACATTTTTGGCAATGGCACCTAAAAATAAGCAAATAAAAACAATTTACTGCTTATTGTCACGAAGTAACTGAATTACTATTAAAAACCGCAAGCGCGTAGTAAGATGTGAAATAGTTGCAGTAAGGATAACTTTTTTCTACTGCTGCCAGCAATATTTGGAACTTATCGCTTGAATCTGAGTAACAGATAGCACCCAAAATGATTTTTGTGAAATCTTGTGCTGGGCATTTAGCGTATTCTGACTAAAATAATTTTACTAAAATCTGCCCCAAGAGGAAAGTTTTTATTTTTTATTTTTAACTCGAGCTACCTGCATTTAATACTGAGAACATACTCTTGTGGATTTTTCAATTTATACATAGTATCGATGCAACTAATATTTTTCAAATCAAAATTAATTTTTCCATAGCACAAAATAAGTACGCATTTGTGGTTTTTTCAAATAGAGGTTTTGATGAAAATCACTCACTGAAAGTGTCCTTTTGTTAACCCTACGTCGCACATATAATCATAATAAAATGCAAAATATGACAAGATCTCAAAAAAATTCATATCATTTGACACATGAGCTACACTATTTTATTTTTAAAGTAATTTGATGATGAGTCATATATTGATAATTCTACTTTGGTATATATTTACTTGTTATACCGTCGACCAATATCTCCAAATCAAAATACATTGCAGCCAATTGTAGAAAACTATTCCAGAACATGCACTAAAACAATAGTAACAGTTACAGCATTTGGCGACATATCTTTATTTGGCGAAATTAGTTGGTGGTGTAAAACGTATGAACTATTATTTTAAAAATAAATTTTAAGCACTCTTTCTTTCGTTTTTGCAAATTAATTTTATCCTTTTCTCTTAAACCTATCGAATTTCTTTAAAATCAACGTTGAAATTTTTTTTATCCAAACTCGTTAGACTTGAATTATTTTTTGTTATTTTTATTAGGTGATTGGTGTAAAATTCTAGTTTAATTCATACCTTTCGCGACGCAGAAAAAAAATGAATCAACTTGTTTTTCTGTGTATCGGATTTCTTACACCATGATGTAAATAATTCACCAAATTGGCAAAAAATAAAGGAACGGACTAAAATATAATACCACTAATGAAAAGATGTGTGTGTGTGTGCAAGCTATATTATAGTATATTATAGTCATTCAACATCGTGAAATACCCAGCGAAGCAGGGAAGTGCTGTTGTTGTTGTTGCACGCCCCCATTCGCCAGCAGTGCTAGACCAGGTCCATGACGTCGTACACTCTAAAAAAATCCAACACCAGCAAGAGATCGTCAGCTAAACCCAGCAGGGAAGTAACGTTAGCAAATCATAAAACTACTATTGTACTTACACATTAACCTCCTGCCATTGGTAATTTTCTCGAATTTCAACCAACCTCAGGAAAATTTCAATAAATTTTTGTTTACTCTGAGCAATGTTTAGCAATTGTCCTTAGGATGACATCAAAGGCATGCAATAAAACTTTGGCGATAAATCGTTGACATGGGTTAATACGTAAGAACCCTAATATATTTCCTTACTTTCATAATTATACTTCGTGACGTTCTTGTCATTTGACTGTGGTTAAATCATGAAATCCATCACCTATAACGCTCATGTAGCTTTGAAATGCGACACTAATAAAGAATCCATCAATCAATCTTACGTATAACTACTAAAGCTCCTCTTATATTGACACTGAAAATCACTCAGTGAAACTGCTACCGTCAATTCATTGTTTGTTAGATCTGTATGAGTATTTCATCTAACGTATTATTTTTTAGGACTTTCAAAGTAAAATTTTGAACTCTAACGGATTAAAGTGGTTATTCTTATTTATATGACTACCTTGGGCATTTAATTTTTCCCAATGACTTTATTTTTGTCTTATTCTTATTAATCTCCACACAAAAATAAAAGACTGCCGATCTCGGGAAAGGTTGGCGAAGTTGGCATATTTCCCCAAGTGCTTTTTATTGTTTTTATCTTAAATGTCATATGCATTTTTATTTATGTTGCTGGATGTTCCGTTTGGGGGGGGGGGGTCTTCAAAAATTTATTACAGCCAAGTTTGTGATAACTTCGAGTTCAGTAATCTAGGGCAAGTCATTATATATAGACAAAAAGATTGATTAGCTACTGAGCACTGTTTATTTCAGAGCAGCTACAATTGGTAATGCGGTCAATGGATTCGAAGACTGTGATTTCCTTGTGTTTGACAAGCGTGACTTTGCAGCATCGAAAACCACAGATCATGCTCTCGTTATAGATAATGCCTAAGTAAAGTGCGGTGTTCTGAGTGTAAGAAGATATATGTTGATCCCTTATCAGAAAACAGGATAAAGCAGTGATGGCGAACCAGTGGCCCGCGTGCCAATGATGGCACGTGACACAATATTTTGGGCACACCAGCGATCAAAATGGTTTGCATTTTATTTCAAAATAACAAAGTTCACTATGAAGTATTACGAACAAACGCGAGTGATTGGGTGGAGGGTGGCGGGAAGCATACTCGCTTGTTATTGTCTTTCCTTAGTCACATCGTAAACTACAATTGCTCATGATGCAAAGTTTGTCTACGCATAATATAGCCAATTTCAATGACACAACTGTATTTTAAAGTTTATGTGTGTTATATTTACGATTTTTAATTGTTATTAAACATGACTAGTTCAGCAAAAGAACAAAAAGTGCAAGATAGTAAGTGTAACAGAGAATTTCAAATTTGATGAACCTAAAAATATGGCATTATTAGTAAAGGTGACAAAGCGGTGTGTGTTTTATGTTCTGGAACAGTGATATGCAGAATATCGTCTGTAAAACGGCATTTGAAACAAATTACTAATACTCTTGTCAAAAAAGTGAACCACAGTAAAAATAATTAATTCCTTAGAAACCGTTCGGTAGATGACTTCAATTCAGCATGCATTCTACTAAAAGTAACATCTTACAATCCTAATATAAGTTATTTGCCATCTAATCCGTTACAAAAGAAGTCACACTAATGTTCCTTTAATTTGAATTACACGTAAATTGAAACATTTACAACTATACAGCGCAGAAGGTATTTTTTGTAGTAAATAAAAAGTTTTGTATGTGTTGTTGTATTTATTTTATTTTTCTCCCAATAATCACAAGTAAAAATTATTTAATGGCACGTCTATACCTCATTAAATACTACTTTAGAAAAAAATGGCACGTCGATCCATGAAGGTTTGCCATCCCTGGGATAGAGTGTTGTAAATACCATATATGATGACACAAGGAGGAAAATTCGTGCGAATTTTTTGTTGATATTTAATACTGTTTTTGAGTTATAACATTAATTTACAATGAACAAAAGTTTTCAACATAACTTTTTTGTTATACACTAATCTAGAAATAAATTAAATGTAAAAAAACTTTTTTAAGAACAAGCTTTTATTTAAACGCGCTAAAAAGAATAAAATAAACTTTTCCTTTAAAACTTTTTTTACTATCAACTTATAACGTCATTACACAATTTATATGATATAAAAGCTTGTCGCAATATTTAAGTACTCATATTTACTTAGTTTGAATTTTTAAAAACCAAAATCAATCAGGTCAAGTTATTTATTTTACTTGTTTATCTACACAGGTAAATCTCGCGACAAGCTTTTATATCATATAAATTGTGTAATGACGTTATAAGTTGATAGTAAAAAAAGTTTTAAAGGAAAAGTTTATTTTATTCTTTTTAGCGCGTTTAAATAAAAGCTTGTTCTTAAAAAAGTTTTTTTACATTTAATTTATTTTTTACTTTTTAGTTATCGCTGGACAGGTTTCTCAGCCTGTTCAACTCATTGAACGCTGGTTCGCCATCCCTGGTTTAGCTGAATTAATTCTCGCAAAATGGTATTAGACTAAAAACACAATTTTTTTAAATCCGTAATTTTTAAGCAATTTTTTCAATCTTCATGCAGATTTTGGCTAACATTGTTCTACACACGAAAAAAAAAAGGTTTAGTGAGATTATCTTCATAAATGATAAAGTTATTAAATGTTTAATTAAAATTTTGACTATTTTTTGAAAAACTTAAAGAATATATTATTTATTTGAAATATTTTGAAGATAAGGGATGTATTTCTCTAACATATTAGAAGAAAATTTTAATTGTTTATTAAAAACTTCAAAAGGCATTTAAATATTTGTATTAATCAATAAAATGCTTAAGACTAAAAACGCATTTTGTAATCAAAAAAGAAAGTTTTATCAAATAATGATAATTTTTTGCTGGACATTGAATATCTTCTACGTAAGAATCTATTTTTTTTTAATTGCTCAGATCATCTTTAGAAACTTGATTTTGAAAAAATCAATAATTAAATTCAAATAAAATTAACAGATTCTATTTGTAATTAAATTTAAGGACACATGTCGTAGTGTGTGTTTAGATTACTGGTGATAAAATGAGGTATATTTAAATTACTCGTAGGCTTAAAATTAGAAAATTTCTTTAAAAAATTACTTCATTTTATTGTAAAATTATTTTTTTTAATCGAAAATATATTGCATTTCTAGATAATATTTTTCTCTTATTGTTTTCCTAGTGGATTCCTTTTTGATGGGTAAGATACATTAAAAAAATGATCTTTCCGATTCTGTAATTATTTTTTGTCTGAGTTTCATAGATTAAAGTTAGATAAATTATTTAAAGAATTTCTTCAATACTCCATCTCAGTTTAACTTGGCAGCGTTGAGAAAGGTATACAATGTACCAATCTACTTGAAAAATAGCTCTACTTTTTTGTTTTGAATTTAAATCCAAGGAAATAGATAGAAAGTTGTAAAAAAATTGCATACGTTGTAGAAATTAGATTGTTTTTACGTTGTAGAAATGTAATTATTTTTTAGACAAAGTTAATTAATATTGTCAATAGCGCAACGTTATGAAATTCCAGTTTGGCTGAAAACCGATTTTCGACGCCAACTTTTGTCATTGTTGTAACAATAAAATTATTACAACAATGCAGATATATCCAAGTTGGCGCCCAAAACTAGTTTAACGTTTTTAATTAATTGCAATATCGGAATATAAATGGTCGAAACATGCATTGTCATCCAAACTAAACGTGTATATAAAATTTCAGCTCAATGGGAGGAAGATATCAGCTTCAAAATTGAGTTGCAAGATTCCACCCGAACAAATTACATACATACATACATACATACATTGTAAGTTAAATAAAAGCTTTTAAAAAGAAACATGACAATAATATTAATTAAAGTATAGTCTTTACTTTTGTACCAATAAAAATGCATTCAACTTTTATCAAAAGAGCTATCTTGCCCCAGAAATAGCACTTTTGCATTATTTTTTTAATGGAAAAATAATCATGATTGTTTTAAAATAAAAATTTATCCAACTAGCTACAATTTATTAAAAGGTTATTTTAATTATACATGCAAAGAAAAATATTTTACCACGAAAGATTTGTGAATAAAATAGCCAACTATTGACATCAATGTCTTGTCTCTGTCCTTCTAAGATAAAAAAAAAATTCACAATTCATATACTACAATGGTCTAATGACTGATCAGAAATCATTTGTAAGAAATATTAGGATCTCGATTTTACTTAATAAAATAGCACAAAAGTGTTTTCTGTAACAAACATCATTACATATTGATGTTGGATACATCATTTTAATGTTTAGTTTTCCATTTCTATAGTCAGTAATTTCTGTATAATATCGAAAATTCGAAATCGCTTAACATATCTATACAAATAAATAAAATTGAAGTGTCTGTTTGTAATTTCAAATTAGCAGCTTTTTACTTAATGCACTAAAAGTATATACGGTACTTATAACAAAAAACCAATTTTTAAAATTTTTGTCTGTCTGTCTGTCTGTCTGTTTGTTCCGGCTAATCTCGAAAACGGCTGGTGCGATTTAAAAAATTCTTTCACTGATGGAAAGCTACATTAACGGGGAGTAACATAGGCTATATTTTATTCCCGTATTCTTACGGGAACGGAAACTATACGGGTGAACGTGAAACTGAATGCCAAGATGAACGCCAAATTGAACGCCAAGCTGAGCTAATGAAGTCTTTGTTTTGGTTACTGGCGACCGATGCTCTTCATGAGACATAACAGTGTTACGCGCACATCATAATACGCTGACACGTGCCATAATTTTGTTTATGATAGTTATCTCACTGTTCAGTTAAGTAGAGCATCGGCTGTTTCGGATGCACTTTTAAAAATAATAAATCAAGGCTTCATAAGTAAAAAGCAATGCAAGAAACAAAAAATTGATAAGTTTTACGGTTAGTTTTAATCTTTTCTTTTTTTTTATTTACATTTTTAGTCACATTTAAACAATGGTTATTATAATCCCAATCTATATCTATACAAATAAATAAAATTGAAGTGTCTGTTTGTAATTTCAAATTAGCAGCTTTTTACTTAATGCACTAAAAGTATATACGGTATTCATAACAAAAAACCAATTTTTAAAATTTTTGTCTGTCTGTCAGAATATAAACAGATATATTTATAAAACATCATGAAATACCCAGCGAAGCGGGAGGGTAACGCCTAGTTAAAAATATAATTATACGCCTTTCTCAGTTGCTTATAGCATTATAAAAATGAACGACCAAATTCTATACAATCATGTAAAAAGAGAACAATAACTTGTTTTTTAAGAAACGCACACAAACTCTGTTATTTTTATTTTATGATAAGTGCCTATCGTAGTATAAAAATCGACTGTTTCAGAATAAAAATTCCTTCCACCTCTTTTAAAAAGTTTTAGAAAATATCCTACTCCGATTTTGCAGCTGAAAACAATGGACGAAAAAAAAAAAAAAAAGAAAGAGAGAGATTTTATTTACGAAAATTACTAATACAAGAAAAAGAAATTGCGGAACGCTTTCCTGTGTTATGCACTCTAAACATAAATTCTCAAAATAATCACCCATATCTTTCGAAGAAGCTTTACAGATATAAGCTATAAAGCAAGGATATTAGAAGTAGAAATATTATACTGGGATCACACGAAATACGAGCTTAGGCTTCCTGTTCTAACTGGGAGTGGCTTACAAAAATTCTAAAAATAATTTCTTTATGTTATCAACATTGTCTTAGCAAAGATTTAAAAGAATCTTATTTAGAGGTCTAATGTGCTCACATTTTTGTCGGAAAATATATCGTATTTATATATCAAATCTAAACAGCACCCCAAATTTCAACACGTTTTTGTGAAAAAATAAAAAATAGTACAAAATGGTTTATTAATATCTGTTTTTTCCGAAAGTTAAAAAAAAAAAAAAAAAAAAAAAAACACATTTTAATGAGAGCTAATAAGTAGTGAATAATTAATTTATTTTCCCAGTATTAAAAACTTTTAAATACAAACATGAACCTATCATTGCTCTAACTGTCAATATCGTTTTCAATTTCCTCCATCCAACGAATTTTTTCGTCTTCGATTCCAAGCCGCACCCGATTTTTAGTACTAGCATTAACATTAGGGGAAAAGTGCAGCTTAGAATCGAACAGATATGGTAGTTAAAAACAGTTCCCACGCCAAAAATATTTAATTTTTAAAGCACTTTCGTATTGTAATACTTTTTGAAAATACTAAAAAGACAATTTTAGAATGCGCTACGGAGAATGGGCATTTTTTGAGATTTTTATAGTTTCAACTTTGTTTGCTTATACGAAAAACGAACTATTCATCTATTACATACACTTATAAGTCGTTCAAAAGAAAGTTTATTGCTGAATTGAAACAAGAAAAAGTACAATTAAAATTTCTATAGAATTTAACAAAAAAATTAGCTTTTATTTCCTTTAAAAATAAATCTTTGTGCAATTCAACAGTATTATTACTAATACGAGATAGGATACAAAAGTTTTCGGACTGAATCTATAGCTTAAAAATATTACTAATTAAATTGCTGAAACATATCCTCATTCGAAATAAGCAACAACACACTTTTGCCATCACTTGTAAAGATCGTCGAAACATTTCTGGAATCCATTTTTAGCCATGCCCTTTAATTCAGCCTACGATGCAATTTTAACTTCATGTGCAGATTGAAATCGACGACCCTATAAGCGACATGCCGGTTTAGGTAATAGGCTGAAGTGGGGCCGGACGCGAGATCAGGGGAGTAAGGAGGATGTGGCAAAACAGTTGTTTTCGGTTTTTGAAGAAAGTCAGGGACGAGGAGATATTAGTGTGCAGGAGCGTTATCATATAAAACATTCATTACTGCTCTGCCTTCAATTTTGGTCTTTTCTTTCGGATCGAAGCCTGCAAATGACACAGGATGCCTACATAAAGTTCTTTATTTGCAATGCGTCATTCAGGGATAAATTCCAGATGCACAGTACCCTGGATATTGAAGAACACACACACCTATAGCATGACCTTCCATTTAGAGCGATATTGGCAGAATTTCTTTTTGCGTAAAGATTGTGATGATTTCCAAAGTACTCGAAAAATATCGCCTTCAGTAACAATTCTGCCAAGTAGGGAAAGATGATCTCTGTTAATCGCCGAGATTAAGCTTCCCATCATTTCTATTCGAATTTATTTTTTGTTTTTCGTTTAACATACGGGGAACGATGCGTTGACACACCCTATGCATGTAAAGATCCTTAGCTGGTATTTGTTGACATGTGGCCTTGGATATTTTAACTGATTCTGCTATTTGTGCTATTATTTAAAGCCTCTTCTTACGAACCACTGCAGAAACCTTTTCGGTGTTCTCAGCGGTGCGGGAAGTCTGCGGACAACCAGGACGTCCGTCATCTTCGATACTTTCCCTGCCTTCTCTGAAACGTCGATGCCACTCAAAATCTTCTGTTCCCGATAATGTATCACTACCGTACACATACTTTAACATTTCTTAAGTCTCCGTAGCACTCTTTCTCAAGCGAATACAAAATTTGATATTCATTCTCTTCTCAACAAACGCCATTTCTTTCAATCGCCATGTACTAAATGCATCCGCCTTCGAAATACAACACCGTGGGGAGCCACCGACCCCGTGATTTGGAACGAACCATTTTTGAAAAGGGGAAAGATGCAATATCATAGAAACGTTATCTTAGTCGCTCAACTGCAAAGAATTTTCACGTTATAGACTCAGTCCGGTAACTTTTGAATCCTTCTACGTATTCAGTAAGGTATTCTTCATTTTTGATTAAAGTGATTGATTAAGAGCGGACAAAACTAAGTTTCGTTTTTCAAGATCTCAAAATGTAATTATAATTTCTATTAAATATCTTTTAATTGACAGATGGTGGTGCATCCTTCACTATTTTTCAATATAATACCAATCGGTGCCATTGATTTTCTACAGGGTTTAAATCAAGGTTCAAATCCAGTTCAGTCATAAAATCTTTAAGCATTACACGTTGTTTCAGCTTGGGAAGGTGATTATAGTTAGTCTTCATATGATACCTATAGTTGTGCATAAGTTCTGACACAATTGTAAATGATTTAAAATAAAAAACTTAGCAACTGGATATTCTTAAGAACTAGATATTCTTAAAGTTTTATGTTGCCTTTAAATTTAACATATTAAACCTAAAATTTTTTTTTTTTTTCAAAATGATCAACTTCTGATTTCAACCACGCTGTAGGTATTTTTGGAAAATCGTCTATTGAGGCATTCACTACCTCCAAGAAAATATCCAAAACTGCTTTCCTTAAGGCCTCTAAGGACTCTTAAATTGCAAATTCTTCAATTTTTTGAAAAAAAAATATATGTTAAAGCCTTAACATTTCTGAGGATTTTGATACCAAAATGTTGTTGATACTGTACAAATTTCCGAAGTTATTGAGAAATAACTAGATAAATTTAAACAAAATCCCTATCTCTTTCGTATCTTTAACTTCATTTTCTCTAAACAACAAATTTTAGCTTGCGCGCAGAATTTCTCAGAAACTATTTATGATATCGATTTGAAATTTCATACATGTGTTCAAAATATGGCTCTTCATAACTTATACTAAAATTTTCAATAAAAAAATTTAATAAAATTTTTTTTATTTGAATTTAATTAATTGTTTTCTTAAAATTTTAAAATTTTCGTTGTAATTGTATTCAAAAAATATATTTCTTTCTCTAAATTTTTAAAAGTTAGTATAACTTCGAAAGTGAACATTTTTATACCAAGTAAAGTTAATTTTGTAAATGTTGATCAATTTTGTACTTCAGAATCTTGCGCGCTGTAAAATACTAATTTTAAAAATTTTGAAAAATTGTCTAATTTTTATTTCTTTAAAAAATTTTCTCAAATTCTCCGGAAATTTGAGAACGAATGTAAATATATGTGATTATGATGTGATAAAAATATCAAATGATTCTTTTGCTTTATTGCTAAGTTACATTGGTTTCAAGAAGGATATTTTTTTCAAGTGCACACACATATGTTAAGAGTACTGAGACCCCTTAAAGAACGCTCAATACTGTTCAAAGTGGGATGCCATTTTTTTTGCACTCCTTTGGCTCCAATACTGACCAAAATTTATGGATGAGTAGATTTAAATCCGGATGGCTTTAAAGCCAATCTATGTGCTCTGCGTAATCCGGCACATTCTCTTTAAACCACCGCTGGGTCGTCTTCGTCTTACGAGCATGAGCAGAGTCCTGTTGAAAAGTCCATTTCCCTTGAAGAAGCCCATTTTCCATTTCCATCTATATTCAAAAATTCAAGAAGAAAAACATAATTTCTAGAAAGAAAATGTGAAAAGAAAAGAGGAAAAAGATAAATGTTGTAATCTGTCTGTTGTAGCATACACTGTATTTTTACTTTGAAATATATATATTGGTTTATTTAAATTATTCACCCTCGAATAATAAAAGAAATCTTTGACAAAATTCATGACTGAGCGATACTATTTGTTCAACTGTTTAATTTCTACTTTGAATAAAAATGTACTACTTTTCCAGTCATTTATGAATAAACCACTATATTGTCAACACTGAATACTAATATTATAAAATACGCATTTACAAATTTTATTCAGCTCTGGAAAAATTTTCTTCTAACAGAATGAGTTTCAAAACAGAAATAAGAAGACACAAGAATCTCTAATTCCTCAAGCTTTTTCTATTTACGGCTTCCTGATTGATGTATTCGGTATATTTTTCCTAATAGTACAGTAGTCTCGAAAACTCGGCACTCAATAACCAGGTAGTCCGGTTAACTCGGCCACTCTCCACGCTTACAAGGAGACAGAAATTGCTGCTGTTGTCACAGTTAATGAAAAAATGCCGGAAAATGATGAAGACGTGAACGTTGAGAACACCGTAAAAAGTCCTAAAGTATCACTTAGTGAAAGACTAAAGGCTTCTAAACCACCATTCAGTATTTTAAACAACAATGTGTATCAGTAATGGACTTACTATTCCTTTGTTGGCTTTACGATAAAGCAACAAAACGCAGAGTGCTGTACGGAAGACAACATGATATAACGCATTTCTACGAAAATAAATTATAGTTTTAAAAAAAACTAAAAAACACGCTTTTATAGTGAATCGAACTAATAAGTAAAAAAATAATTCTTAATGTAAGAACAAAATAATTAACGAGAAAATTAATGTTATTGGGGTAAAAGCGTGGGGTGCTCTATAGCAATTGTTATAATCCCTTAGTAGTTCTATTCTGAAATGTGAGTTAGTGTAAAAATGTAGTACAAAGCACCCCACGCTTTTACCCTAATGACATTAATTTTCTCGTTAATCATTTTATTCTTATATTAAGAATTATTTTTTTTACTTTTTAGTTCGATTCAGTGTAAAAGCATGTTTTTTAGTTACATTGGCTTGAGGAACAGCAAGAACGATAGCTTACCTTCTCCAGCAGCAATTAAATACCATTCTCTCTTAATCACGTAGTTTCCATGTCATCCAGACGAGTTCATTGAAAAATGTGGAGGTGTTCATGTTTTAACTCGACAGTGTACTTAATAAGATTAAATTCGCGAGTGTGAGGGCTTTATTACCCCTCACTATAAAGCAACACGAGGGCTAGGGGCGACTGACTTCGTAATTCTGAACCTCGGTCAAGTGACGTACAGCCTGAGTTGGCACTCTCCTCCCTCTCTATACTACCACATCGCACCAACGGAAGGACTTAGAGCCACGACAGATTTAACGTGCATCAGCTGCTCTACACAGTGGGTCTTCAGTGGCAGAAAGGAACGAAATCGTGACACGCCGGCTACGAGTTCGTGATCACTACATTATTGCGAACACATCTTCTTTCAAGAATTATTGGGGTACAAATTGTATGAAAATGCACCTAAACATTATTTGATACTTCCGTTAGAGAACTGTCTTTTAACATTAAACTTAAAAATGTTCTGCATTAATGAATTATATATATAATAAATTGTATGCGATATATCACGTTCTTTTTCTTTTTACGAAGGGCAAATTCGTTAGAATCAAAAGTTTGTTTTTGAATTTTTGATTGATGCATATAATTAAAAAAATTCGGTTTTGTTTAGATAGACGGTCGTATATATGTAAATTTATACGTAACTAAAAATAATTCTCACTATACAAACTGGTATTCCTTTTTATATTTGAATACTTTAGGAAGTTTCACCCACATAAAAATATTGTTCGCAAAATTGTACAAGAAATGAAAACTTGTTTTAAAAAAAGTTAATCGATAATTAGTAAAAATTGCAAGGAAATGATTTCTTATTAGTTTTCAAGGACAATTAATTTATTACATGAAAAATAGTGCAAATTTTATATCACGTAATTGTTAAATTATATCAAAATGAAACTTCAATTTAAAATATATTTAATCTGTAATAAGTAAAAATTTTGTGAACACGAATTTCATCTAATAAGTAATTTACCTTTTTGTTAATTTTCAAGTACATTTTATTTGAAAATAGTAAATATGTACTGAAGAAATTCGTTAGAAGAATTCTAACGAGAAAAATACAAATTTTTTAAGGAAAAAGAAATTTGTTCAATATTACAAAGGATACACATAAATTTAAAATTTGTATTTGAAAGTCTTCAGATATGTTTATTTTTAGATAACAAGCACGTTCACTTTGAATTTAATTTCTATCCAAGAATTATAAATTTTTAGTTACAAAAAAAAGTAGAAAAACATCGCAAAAACAAAAATTCGCACGACTCCAGTTCTTCGCGTTAAAAAAAAAATAGGAGAATGGTTCCTTTTTTATTTTTTCTTCTTAATCTAAAAATAGTTTTCATCTCCACTAACGTTTAAAAATAGAAAAACACAGTCACGCTTTTTCAAACTTGGGGTCATAGTACTAGTGTGAAGCTCAGCATCGTAACCATTAGCGGAAACTATAGTCTACTAAAAGCACAATAAAATACATTTGAAACGAAAAGATAAAACAACAGAAGGAAATTTCTTTTTTTGCGATTGCTCACATCATACACTTAACCGGAAATTTCCAGAGCGTCATCTGACGTGTCTGAATGACGAAAGTTCGCGCGCCGCGTTATGAGCAAAATAAAAACCCTTCTCGAACATTCGGCACGGATATTTCTAGAAAAATCTTTTCCGACCGCAGATCGAATTAGAGGACAAATGGTGCAAGTCATTACAACGGAGGAGAAAACACGCATTTAATTTAATAGGCTTTTAGAATGAGAGCACACACGCTCCTGAAAATTATTATTCTTATGGAAAAAAATATATTGCAATTTAATGAAAATATGGAAAAAATTTTGTTTAATTTTTTAAACAGATTTTGTGTGGTTCATATATAAAAAAAACCGCATACACAAAATCTTTCTAAATCAAAGGCTTCTAATCGTGCTTGTTTTAGCTTGTGTGATTCAACCCGAGTCTTTATATTGTGGAGAGATAATTTCTACCTTGCAGAGCTTTCAAATTGCGTATTTTGACATACTTTTTCCGATTAATCGTAAATCAGTAATGAATTTTTGGGAGTTAATGCAATGAAGTACGAAGTCTAAAATAACCTAACTTTGCTATGAAATTATTCTATTTTTTAGTTGATATACAGTGTGAAAACAAAAATAATAAAACTAATTGGATTTCTTTCTGTTGCCCACAAGATAACTTTTGAAAGACACAGCAGATCCTACATTCATAAATAAAATTAAAGCTAAAAAATGCCTATTTCTGAAAAAAACCTAAATTTGTTTCGTATTAAAAAATTTCTTTTAAAATAAAAAAAATTTAAATCCCCTTTTTTAAACTTATTTATCCTGCTATAAAATAAAATCTACTGATCTCATCACAAAAACTGAGGTATACAGAATACAAGCACATTATACATACAAAATATCATAGCTCTGTGAAAATTAGAATCTAAGAAAATAAAAGTTTTACAGTTTAATTTTTTGGCATTAAAATTAATCATTCTACACATAAAATGTACCAATTTCATATATTGGGCTTTCTTTTTCGAAAAAGTGTTGATATATGATTTTTTTCTCATTCTTAGTCTTTACAAGCCTCTTTTGTGGGAGACACGTTCCCCTTATTCAAGCATTGTCAGTCTGAAACGCAGAAAAATACTTTCTTTTAAAACCTTAATGTTTCATACTACCTAGGGGTGATTAGCTATTTCATTTTATGTCGATATCAATTGTTATTTTGGAAGATTATGATATACATTTTTGGTCAGTGCTTTCAAACTGTAAAATTGAAGGATTCTTTTTAGTTTCGTGAGTCTTTCATTAACATTTTTTTATGTTTTGCACTTTAGTGAATATATTACGAAGTAGCATCAGATGGAATGATATAGAGCAGTTATCTTCAAATTGTGTTCTGCAGAACTCAGGAGTACAACGAATCAGAATAAAAATTAAAAAGAAAACTACAGATGTGTATGCAAATTGGATTCACATTATTTGTGAAGTTTGTAGAACCACCCCCCATGTACTTATATAAAGCTCCTTTCAGTCACTAAAACTGAAAATTTTATTTATATATAATAACTTTATTTTGTAACACTTTTATTTATACATAATAACTTTATTTTGTAACACTAACCTTTATTATATAAAACTATAGGACAGAGGGGTACCCCCTGTCTATCTAATGGCCCATCCATTGTACAAATTATGCAACTGTTCATACACATTTTATTTAAATTGTAATTTATATGTATTATGTTGTTCTAATTAACAATTCACTGTCATGTTTAACTATTGTTGCATGTTCATGCAAAGCCTCATCATTATAAAATAAATTTATTACAGCATCATAAAATTTTTTTCTTTAGATGTTCTTTTTATGTATACATAGTGCATACAATATTGTTTACTATCAGGAATTCCACAAAAGTTTTACATTCATTAGTACAATGTTTTGCAAAACTAAATAGTTTTCTAAACGAAACAGCACCTTTTTTATTTGTGAAAAAAAATTACCTATCGAAAGAGGGAACACTTTATCGACACAAATAAATTCAACGTTAAAATCCAAATTTAAGCAATAACAGTTCCCAAATTTTAGATAACATATTTATAGAAAATATACAGAATTTCCCTCAGACAGCTATAAATATTTTATTGCCCCATTCAGAACAATATATTCCTCAATGCGAGTCTATGAAAATAAATGAAATGCATCAGCAGATAACTTCAATAGACCTAGACATAAATTAGTGTAAAAAAATATGCAAGTGCATTCCTGTTACTATAATATTATTGAATAAATTATACTAAAATTTTTTAATACCATTTTTTTTTGTTCTTTATATAAAGTTTGTTCCTGTAACATGTTGATCAATATATACTTTGAATATTATTTTAAGATACATTTAAGTGCAGAATGGGGTTCCTACAAACAGCTTACAATTCTAAAAGTTCCAGGAGACGAAAAAGTTTGAAGACCAATTGTTTATAATTTAATGACAGATAAAAAGTTATGTAGCTCTGTTATCATTCAAAATCCAAACAAAAACTCTGCTTATATATTTTTTTTGAAGGACATTTACATTGTTTTATTGTTGAGTGTAATTACTGGTAAATTTCAACATGGTTTGCTTTGAAATATTCCAAATTTTTAAAAATGTTTTAGAAAAATTGACTTCTTAAGTACGAAGGCCCACGTGTAATTATTTCCAAGTAAAATATTTATTTGTAAGATAAAAATTCCAATATATTGAACAAAATTCAAATTATAAATATTGGAACATTTTCTTATAACTGGAAACAAATTCTGAAAAATTAATTTTACACAATACATGCAAATTTATTCATTAAGATATTAAATAGATATGCACTTCCCAATCCCTGTGGTTGATGTTTTAATACATATATCCATCTTTCTCCCATCAGTAATTTAAGAATTTTTTAAAATTGTATTACAGGGCAAGCACACAATACAAATTTCACTTTCAAGCATCTTAATCCATGAGTTTTAATATTACTTTATTTGTAATATTTTTACCAAAAACCCACCCTTGATGTACAATAATTTTATCATGACCCCAGTAACAACTTATGGCTCTGAATCATTAAAAAATTAATACTAATGCTCCTAGCTTTACCTTATTGAAAGTAGCCAGGATAATGCAATACCCATTTTATAATTTCACCACTAATGACTGTTAATTCCCAAAATTTCTTTTAAATTCTATTTTTAAAAAATACTATTGATGGGAAAGAACATTGAATGAGCTTCATATTTTAGCTGTAATCATACATTCCTCTTTGGTACTCTTATCAATTATTATTTAGCAAGTTTCAATAAATATTGACATTTAAATTATCATTACTGAATAAAGGATTTTCTTTGACAACTTTTCAGAATTTATTAAGTGTTGAGTGAAGGCTTGTTCACAATGAAATCTAATTTTTTATCCTTTAAAAAATTAATTTTTTCCTAATGAAATTAAAGTGTATCTTCAGACAAATATTAATTTATTAAAAACAAAATTAGGTATAAAACAATTTGAAATTAAACACTAATGCAATTCAATAATGGCACAGTAATGCAATTTACACTAAATTGCCTAAAAATCTTTAGCCTATAAGACACAAATAACATCACCTTATATTTTAAAAGAAATTTTACTAAGACTTCTAAAATTCTTAAAGTAACGATGAAAAGATAGAATTGTTTAATTGTTCATGAATATTAGCAATAAATCCCTCTTGTATGTCTTTTCTATTGTTACTTTTCATATTTTCCCTCTATAGATTACACTTGCCACAAGTTTTGACCACGTAACAGCAATTCATAAGTTTAGTAAGACATTAAGAACAATTTTCAATTATAACAAGATGTGAATTAACCTAACATTTTATAACCATAGATAGGGTTATATATATAAAATGGAATATTTTAATTTTATATAATTTTTTTTATTTTTATATAATTCATTATTTAATCAAGACGCCAACCATTTTAATCAACAGTACTATTTATCTTGGAATATAATAGTTTAAAAAATTCTTTTAGAAATATATATACATATATTTTAAATCTACTAAAATGATCATATACATTTCTAAATTGCATCACACTGGTACAATAATCTTAGAAGTGTGTCTACTTTCTCTTTATTAAAAACCTTAAGAAATTCATAATCAACATATACTTTAAATGTTATAAGTTAGAAATGCTTTATCTAATATTCTCCTTCAATTTGAAATGCATATGACACTTTGCTAAGTTCATGACCAATGAAATTTAAAACAAAGTACGAAACACTGACAAATATAAGGCAATTTGGATACAGCTTTGTTCTCGATAAACAATATCCAATTATAAGGTATGCAGGTAACACCGAAGTTATACTTTAATAATCCTGATGAATGTCACAACTTTCATGAAATGTATAATTACCAATTAAAAAATGTTTGCTTTTTCATAACTAAAAGCACTATAATAACCACTACTAGACATTTAACATTTGCTGTGGATCAGATATACAGATTAATTTGTAAGAACCTTTTTAAATGAGGTTGGACACCAATTAATAGATAATATTTGGGCTTAAAGTGTACTTCAGTATTCTGATAGCATTAATTAGAAGTCAAATGAGCCAATTTTAGCACTTTACAGGGAAATTACTCTTTTTGGTACGACTTGTGTAAATTCAATTTTTACACTAATTTTTTTTAAATCAAACATTTAGTCTCTAAAAAATTGGATGCAGCTGGGAAAAAAATGATTTAAACTTAAAAAATTGTTTCTATTAGATGTACAAGGATAAAATCCAATACAAAAGATAAAAATACAATTTGGTTAACCAAGAAGTCTTAATCTATGGACTCCAATTAACATCCTTAACTCTTCACTAGATTCAGCATACAAATCACATATAATTACTTACCCTTAACTTAAAGCTATCAATACAAAATAGTAATTCACACTAAAGAATGCAAAGCCATTAATATGACGACGTTTATTGAACTCATACAAAAACAAACTCTTTACAGCTGAAAAAATTATAAACTGATGAAAGTTATATGGAATAAAAAAAATCCATGATTTGAAAGTCCTGAAATTTTAAATTAAGAAATGAAGAGAGTTCATTATGCATACAAGTTCTTAGCAACATTTTCAAAAGGCTTTTAAAAAGCTCAACAGTCTCCAAATTCTATAAATTAACTTAATGTAAATTGGAATGTTTTACTTAATCTACTTCTTCAATTGTTGGTCCACCAGAACTGGCACCACCACCAGGAGCTCCAGCACCTGCACCAGGGAAACCACCAGGCATACCACCTGGAGCACCTCCTGCAGATTGGTACAATTTAGTGACAATTGGATTACAGATAGATTCAAGTTCTTTTTGTTTGTCATCAAATTCTTCTTTCTCTGCCAACTGGTTACTATCGAGCCACTTAAGAGTATCATTCACCTTGTCCAGAACCTTCTTTTTGTCATCCTCGCTGATCTTGTCTTTCAATTTGTCATCATCAATTGTTGATTTGATATTAAATGCGTAACTTTCCAGGGAATTCTTGGCAGCAATTCTGCTCTTCTGTTTGTCATCATCATCTTTATACCTTTCAGCTTCTTGAACCATTCGTTCAATTTCTTCTTTGGACAGCCTGCCTTTATCATTTGTGATAGTAATTTTATTTTCTTTTCCAGTACTCTTGTCTACTGCAGATACATTTAAGATACCATTAGCATCAATATCGAAAGTGACTTCAATTTGTGGGACACCTCTTGGTGCAGGAGGTATACCAGTCAACTCGAACTTTCCTAACAAGTTGTTATCTTTGGTCATAGCACGTTCACCTTCATAGACCTGGATAAGTACTCCTGGCTGATTATCGGAGTAAGTAGTGAAGGTTTGAGTTTGACGAGTAGGAATAGTGGTATTACGCTTGATCAGGACAGTCATTACACCTCCGGCTGTTTCAATACCTAGAGACAAGGGAGTAACATCAAGAAGCAGGAGGTCTTGAACAGCCTCAGATTTGTCTCCGTTTAAGATGGCAGCCTGTACAGCAGCTCCATAAGCAACAGCCTCATCAGGATTGATACTTTTGTTCAATTCTTTTCCATTGAAGAAATCCTGAAGCAATTTCTGGATCTTAGGGATACGAGTGGATCCTCCAACCAAGACAATGTCATGGACTTGAGCTTTGTCCATCTTAGCATCTCGAAGAGCTTTTTCTACTGGTTCCAGGGTGCTTCGGAAAAGATCAGCATTCAATTCTTCGAATCTAGCACGGGTGATTGTAGAGTAGAAATCAACACCCTCAAAGAGAGAATCTATTTCAATACTAGCTTGAGTGCTTGATGACAAGGTTCTTTTTGCACGTTCACATGCTGTTCTCAATCGTCGAAGGGCTCGCTTGTTAGTTGTCAAATCTTTTTTGTGTTTCCGCTTAAATTCCTGGACGAAGTGGTTAACCATACGGTTATCGAAGTCTTCACCACCCAAGTGAGTATCGCCAGCAGTAGATTTTACCTCAAAAATTCCATCTTCGATGGTCAGGATCGATACATCGAAAGTGCCGCCTCCGAGATCAAAAATCAGCACGTTTCGTTCGCCGGAACCTTTCTTGTCAAGGCCGTAAGCAATAGCGGCAGCAGTAGGTTCGTTAATGATACGAAGGACATTGAGACCAGCAATGGTGCCGGCATCTTTAGTAGCCTGTCTTTGAGAATCATTAAAATAAGCAGGAACGGTGACGACAGCATTTGTTACAGTTTTTCCTAAATAAGCTTCAGCAATTTCCTTCATCTTAGTCAATACCATAGATGAGATTTCTTCAGGGAAAAAAGATTTGTTCTCACCTTTGTATTCTACCTTGATTTTAGGCTTGCCTCCATCACTGATTACGTCGAATGGCCAATGTTTCATGTCCGATTGCACCGAGGAATCGTCAAAACGTCTACCGATCAATCGTTTAGCATCAAATACAGTGTTGCTAGGATTCATGGCCACTTGCTGTTTGGCGGCATCTCCAATTAGACGTTCTGTTTCGGTAAAAGCAACATAACTGGGAGTTGTTCGGTTTCCCTGATCATTAGCAATAATTTCAACTTTACCGTGTTGAAATACACCAACACAAGAATATGTGGTGCCAAGATCAATACCTATAGCTGGAACAGTTGCCATTTTAAAACTTCGGCTTTCAGAGTCTCTATCAGTCAACCAGCACGGACAAACGTTTTAACAAGAAGTGGACGAGATATGCAGCTTTAACGACAATTCAACGCCCTTTAAGGGAATAAGAAAGTTCTAGAACGTTCGGCAGTAGTCTATCCAATCAGAATGCTGTAAGGAGAGATGACGTCAAAAATCAGTCATAGACCGCGCGAAATGTGGGTGTTTGATTGGTTATCATAGTTTCTCTGAGTTCGCTTGTTTGGCATCCATTTTGGCTCTTTATCGCTAATTTTTATTCTAGGTTAAAAAATTTTATTACCTATGTTTAAACATATTTTACATAAAACTTAAATTAAACTTGTGTCATAGAAAGAGTTAGAACAAGATATGGAGTGAAAGTAACCAAATTATTTTGAAATTGATTTCGGATATTATCTTTTTGTTCCTAACGGAATCTGTGTCATGCCCTTTTAGTGTTAAGTAATTTTAGAAATTTCTGATTCCTCTCATTCGTGACCTTTGAGTTTCCTTTTATTTAGTAATTTGTTGACCTATAAAATTTTAATTTGATAATTTATAGTGTGAGAGAGTGAAAGTATAATTTTGTTTCGCGAAAACATTTCGTCAAGTTAATAAGTATACAATATTTTGGCGACATTTTGAACCGGTACGTTTATTGAAATGTAGCAACCCTAAACCGTTGCCAATATTTTCATAACCAGTGTAATTTTAAAAAAAAATAGTTTCTGTTAAAATTAAAACAATTTTATTATTCTTTCAGTTTTTAATGTTGCAAAATGTCCACATAAAAACAATCAAAAACTTAAAATATAGATAGATAGATAATTTTTATTGAGAACATTTATAAACCTCATGCACCACATAATGTATCACACGGGGGGCTTATAACACAAAAGAAAGAAAAGAAGGATTACAACACAAACTTCCATGCTTTCTCCGGGATTCGAACCCAGATCCTACGGCGCAGCAGTTAGTGTCACTAACCACTATACTCGATGTGTGGTTAATATAGATATATTCCAAAAAAATTTTCTTAAACTTTTTTTATTTGAAAATAATTTCAAATTTGAATTTTTTCTTTTTAACCCCCTTTTATATGCTTTTTTCCCAATCTTTTCATTTAAATTATGTTATTATTTTTTTTTAGTTTACTTAAGTTTTTTTCCCCTTGTTGTGTTTGTTTTTAAAAATATCGATATATCGTTCTGTTAAGTAGCGGGAAAACGAAAGCAAGCTGTATTTGAAGTTTTGGTGTTTGGATTATTTAGTACATTAGAACTTTAGCATTATTTATATTTCTATTAAACTATGAGTGATCCTTTAGTAATTCATAATTTACCATGGTGAGTAAATAGGTTAAAGAATGGGAATTAATGTACACAAGCAGTTATAGTTTTATATGTTTTTCTTTTTGTTTATAGGGTTGAAAAGTATCGCCCCGAAAAATTAGATGATCTTATTGCCCATGAAGATATAATTCGAACAAGTATGTTATTTTCTTTTAGTGAACTCAGTCAAATATTATACAAATTTTTAAAAATAATTTTGATTCTATAACTTTGTAATATTTTATTTGATCTATTATTTTGATATATAAAAATGTTATTTTACATTTGTTTGTTTTAAATGTGTAAATTTTTTTTTTTTTACCGATTTTGTATAAATTTTCTGTTTAGTAAATAAATTTATAAAAGAAGACAGATTACCTCATCTACTATTCTATGGTCCACCTGGAACTGGTAAAACATCAACTATATTAGCTTGTGCTAAGCAAATATATTCTCCTGCAGAATTTTCAAGTATGGTACTTGAAGTAAGTTTCTTTGCTGTTGTTTTCAGGTCATGGGTTCTTCTGTCATATATAGTATTATTTATTTTGTAATGTAAATTATAGCTTGTTAAAGTCCTAGTTAAGCTCAGTTTTTTTCATAGATCTGCCAAAACAATATCTTTTGACGCAACATATTACATATGCTGAAGTGACTGACACTGAACATGACTTTACTTATACTCCTGCATACAACATGGGGTTTACCTTTTTTTGGCTACAATACCGTTCATAATCTTTGATTGTGATCTTTCTCTTAAACAAATGCATTTTTTGCTACTCAATTTTTTCCCTTGATAATAAAAATAGTCTATCAATATTTGCAAATCTACTGCAGCTAATAAAATAATCTATCAACCCTGTACATTTAGAAGCAGTTATGGAGATATTAAGAATTTGCCTTGTAATTTTTAGTCACAGTCAGAAAAGGAGGATGTAAAGTATAAAAAATGCTTTAACCAAAAAGAATTTGATTGTGTAAATGCATCCAAAAAGGGAGAAATGTGTATTTTGTGATGTATTGTATTATATGCATTTATTATGCTACCTGATATATTGCCCATGATGTTAAAACTCCAAAATTTGTCACAAATAATAAATCAAGTAGCAATTGCTCAAAATTGAATCTTCTCCCTATGAATGTTGTCTAGTCAAATGTAATCAGGTCTAAAGCACTGTTTACATCTTTTCTTGTAGAACATAATGTTGCATTTGATTGTAGACAATCCTGCTAGTCTTCTTTTTTGGAAAATATTTCCAAGCAATGCAAATGTGCAAGGACGGAACATATTTGTATATCATGTTTTATTTTATAAAATTAACAATATTTATCCTTCATTTTAAGAATTAGCTTGAAATGTGGTTTTCTATGCTTTGTCATTTTCAAAAGTTGGAGGTATCAGCTGAAATACCCTTTGTTAAAAGTCAAATAACTAATTTTAAGAGTCAATGTAAAATGATTGGTTAACTACCTGAGTTATTCACTTAAAAATCCATTAGTAAAACTCTCATCTCTATGCACAGGAGTTAATCTTTAACCTTCCTTCTGATTTCAACTGAAATTTTTTTAATTCTTTGATTTACTAGAGGCCAAATATTTAATAATCTTACTTATGAATTTATTCCTGTTCAAGAATGTTCAGTATTATTTGTTATTATTAATTTTTCAAAAAATTATTCCTGTGCAATCTTAAAATTTGAGATCTAAGGGAGTTAATTGGAAAACTTTTACCTTTTTTCTTTAATTTATTTACTTTCTTTTAGTTAAATGCATCTGATGACCGTGGCATTGGAGTTGTGAGAGAACAAATTCTGAGTTTTGCTAGTACAAGAACAATATTTAAGTATGAATCCTAAATTTTAGTTTTAAAAATGTTGATTTTTACTTTAATATTTTAAAAATATGTACCCAATATTATATTAAAGTTATAAATACCTATATTGTTTTGAAGTTGTCTTACTAAATTTGTGATTTCAATTGAAGATTTCTTTTTCTACAAAACTTATATACTCTGCAAAAATTGTTTTTGAATAAATTGTACCTTATATTATTTAAACCATTTGTATGATTCATGAACTTGCTTTTAAACATGTTAATATAACGTTATCTTTTCGAAAGAGGGGGTATAAAAAAAATATGCTTATTGTGTGAGAATTATATTTTATCAAAATGATATTTCACATAGTAAAAATTCTTTGATTGAGGACATATAAAAGTAGATTCTTTTGTGATTGACCTGTGCAGTACATAAAACTTAAAGCACAACTTAGAAAGGAAAAGGCATTTGAATTTTTTATACAGGCCTTTTAGACTTTTTGATGTACAAACCCTTAATTGTGGTATAAATGTTATTAATATCTAATTATAGTTGGAAGATTCTGTAGTGATTGCTGTTACTATTTCTGCAATTTAAGTAAATTCCCATAGTTAAAGTGTCTAAACGTTTTATAATTTTATTATAATTAATAAAATATTCTAAAATTCAAAAAGGGCTTGTAACTTTAACTCTCATGATCTTATTTTAAACTTCTCCACTTTTTCTTGCTTTGTTCCAAGTGGTTATTTAAAATTCCCTTTCAATAACTACGTGCAGTTATTTTTAAGGTAATGTGTAGGGATTGCAATACCGCAATACTGAGTACCGGTATTTTGAGCCATTTGTACAGTTTCGAAATACCGGTATTCACAAGTTTAAATACCGGTTTTTTGGTATTTACTAGAAATTTTTTTAATTGTTTCTTTTTTGTTCAGAGATCACCAACATATAAGCAAAATATTATACTACTTTGTGTTTGTATTATAGTGTTAATTATTGCACCATGATTGAAATATATTAAAAACGAAATAATTTCACGTCCATTTCAGAAGGTGAAGATATTAAATGTATTTAGTCCACTCACACACATTCTATGTTGATCTAATTTTTATTTTTCCTGGTTCATCGGTTCTGAAGCAACTCATTAAATCCATCAGCTGATTTTTTTTCATTACCAGATACAATGGGACCAAAGACTATTAATCTAAACTTAAAAATATAGAAATAAATTATTTCTCTGACAAAAAGAACTAAATACACTACTCTTAACTAAGTTCTCGTTGAAAGAGGAATAAGATATACAAGCTCATCTGCCTTCCTTCATCCATTAACATCTGTTACTAAAATGTTTTCCGAAATTAATTAGACTGTGAATACAAAGTTGCATCGTACAATCAAGAGAAGTTATAAAATATCTGAATCATCCAAGGCCAAAACTGTCCCATTACAACTCATAGTGATACTGTATTTGCACTATTTGTATCTGAGAAACCAAGGTTGTACTTGTGAAGAAGTACTGCTGAAGAAAATGCGCAATATTTTGATATTTTCTAAATTGGTGAGTTTGATTTTTACATTGTATCACACTTAAGGATTCAAAAAAATTTTCAGATTCATTATATATATATATATAGTATCAAAGAATGCAAAAAATACTTAGTGTAATAATATGATAATACTAAATTATACCACTATAGTATATATATATATATGAAAAAAAGGAACTGAGTATGTATATATATATACATATATACTCATAAATAACAGCCCATAATAATGAATAACTTTAAAGAACATAAAAAAATCAGTTGATAATACTTCGATTTGGTTTCATTATTTATATGATAAAAAGAATATGATGGGACAATGTAAAAAATGTCCTAGAGTTAAGAAAAAAAGAGACTAACCAAATCAAATTTGATCAAGTTAAAAAATTTTACGCATAAACCAATTAACATTCAGAAGAATTCGGTGCAGTTATCGAAGATGATGACACTAATGTCAATAGTGAAAAGAATCTGTCTCTTGAATAAAAATTAGAGTTAGCGATAACAAAAAAATTTCAATAAATCAAAATACAGTACAGAAATCAGGTTATATCCAAAATCATCCAACGAGAAATCGATTTATTTGAAGATGAAGGATTTAGAGGTAAATACTTGAAAAAGTATATCGCGTGTTGCTAACAGTACCACCAACTAGCGTAGGTGCCGAAAGAGCATTTTCGACATCTGGTAATTTTTGCACAAAATTATGCTCCAGGCCAAAATACAGTACAATTGATGCATTATGTTTTTTAGAACACTTTTAAAACATTAAGAAAATTTCAAAATTCATTCAATGTACCACAGACTGAATATTGATATTTGTACTTTTTTGTGATTTAAATAAATAAGATGTTACTTTTTTTTTCTCTTTTTGAGATTCTTCATATACTGTTATAATTTATAAGTTACAAATTATTTCTTGTGATATTTACACTTTCTAATAAAACTGGCAAGTAAAACAAAGAAACGCATGTTTTCTTTCTTTTTCTAAAATTTCCAATACCGGTATTACGTTCTAAGAAATACCGAATACAGGTATTGAACTTTTGGTCTGATATTGCAATCTCTAGTAATGTGTAATGGACTTTAAAATGTCTTAAATCCTTTCTATTAAAGAAATTCATCCCTTCTCTTCCCATTCTGTTGTGGTCCATCAGTTGGTCAAAAGATGGGCTTGGTTGTCATGGAGATTGTGACATCATTTCTCTTTGCTCTCCTTTGAAAGCAAAGCTGGGAGATCAACTCTGAGAGTGGTTTCCTACTCACCCCTTTCCTCACACCAGCAGCATTGCTGCACTGTACTCACTGTAGACTGCTATCTATTTTTATATAACTGCAACAAATTACCTTTTTTTCAACTAATTCTGATGAGTGGATGATAGAGCTTTCTCTTAGGTTCCACAGAAATATATAACTATTACTGTATTAGCTACAGGAAATTACATATTGTTTTTAATTGAATACTTTGAAGAAAAGATTATTTTCCCCTTATATTAAAACATGAAATTTATATAAATTCTATATTAATTGAGATTTATAAATACAAACAGTCAAATGTCTGACAAATGCTTGCCTTAAATCCAAAGGATGTGTCATTTTTTAAACACTTGTTGACATAAAGCACATGTTAATTTTAGACATCATTTGGTTGAGTGATTGTAGTTTTAATATAAATATGTAGTTAACAGCTCATTTTTATAAATTTGAGAAATTTCTGTGTTGAATAATTGAAATAAAGTTATGTGCATAACTTCAGATTAAACTTTTTTATATACATTTCATTTGTAACAAAGTACAGAAATCACTAATATTAACTTATATATATTTTCTCTATTACAGATCTGGTTTTAAATTAATTATACTCGATGAAGCCGATGCAATGACAAATGATGCACAAAATGCTTTAAGAAGAGGTAAGATATTTCCAATGCTTATGAAGTTTTTAATATTTTATGTAATAGTGTTTTCTAAGACTTTAAAGTATGATGTTCAGGCTTTAAAATCATTTTGTAAGTATATTTTATTTGTAAAAAGCACTCTTGAAGTATAAAAATCTAAATTTTTAAAATTGTGAAAAATATTGGTACTTAATGTCTTCAGAATTTTTTTACAGCTATTTTTTGTAATGATTATCATTTTACATGTAGATGGTTCCACGTGTATTAATTTTATTGGTAGAGAGTTATAAAAAGTTAAAGTATAATTAAAAAAAAATATCTCAGTGTATATTTCTATCATCCTATTTTACTGGGAGAGGATTTTTGCAGCATAATAATTTGTAACTACTTCATTAATGTAAAATTTGCTTTTTTTATGAATAAAACAAGTGCTGGCGATAAGAATACCTAGTGCATTCCTCCATTCTGAATTTAATACACCATTTGGCCTTTGCCATAATATTTCACATTGTTTTCTCTTAGAATGATCATACATTGTTGACATTTCAGGATTTTTTAGTTGTTATAAGATAAAAAATAATACTATGCTTATTATTATTATTTTTTAATTCTCGTTTCAAATTATAGAAGTTGTAATAAAGAGAATTGTTACAAAGATGTTATATTTATCTCATAGATAATTTTAAATTTATAAGATATCTAATCAAAATAAGATTGTTCTCAATTTTGATTAATGAAATGTTCTCAGTAGTTTCTATTTTAGTAATAAAAATATGAATTAATAGTCTTTAATTTTATTAAATTACATAACAAACCACGTAGAATAAATATCTAAAGTTATTTGATTCAATCTTACACAATGCCCTTCAGAATAATAAATAAAAATTATATACCATCAATTGCACAAATGATTTGTAATTATAACAGTTTTTCCCCTCTTATTATGATATATTTGCTTCATTATATACAAGAATTAATTTTTTTTGTCTTTTAAGTTGGAGTTTTATTGAAGGTTATTTTATTCAGTTTACTAATACTTTATAAATATGTTTAAATGTATTCTAATGTAAAAAAGGTTATGTAACATTTCATGCATTTTATTGGTTAATTTTTTGAACATTTGTACTATTTATCAGTATCTGTAGAAAAGTATGCAAAAAAAGGAGATCTGTATTATTAAAAATATTTAAGATATCTCTTTAGATGCAATTTTTAAATTGAATAGTGTAATGAAAGAATGTATATAAAATTATATAATTATGCTTAAATAATTTTCTCATTTAAACTTCAGACTTATTACGGTTGTACTGGCAAAGCAATTATTGTTATTAGCTAGTAACCAATAAAAGAAAATAGGAATTATTTAATGTTAAGAAATTCAAAATATGAAGTGTTCTTTATTAATACAGCAAAAAAATATTCAATAGGCATTTGGTAAGTTTAAACAGTTCCAAGGATAAAGAGCAACATCTGAATTTAGCTTTTAATATGTGTTATTTATCTGATTTAATGATGGATAAACAATATTTAAATTAATAGGATTTTATAATTCCTGTCTATGTATTTCGTCCTGCCCATCCAATAACAGATCTTTATCAATCACACTTTTTAACTTGTTCATTGACATTGCAGCATATTCTGCTCTACTTGATGAGAAGCACAATATCTCAATCATGCTTACAACAAGCTAAAACAAACATTTATTGCATATTTTTGTACACAAAAATTTTATTCAAGGAGCTTGGGTCTTCTAGTAAATAAGATATCGTGCAAATAAAATATAAACTAGGTGTACCTAAACATGTTAATACTGCTTGTTTTTCCTTAAAATTTTGACGAAGATGATGATTTACGGTGTCAAAAAATAGGGATTTTTGTGACTTTAATTGTTGAACTTTTCTGTGATTGATGTTTTCTATATAAGTACTAGCTTCATTCCATTGAACGAAATTCTTGGACTGTTTTAATTTTCTAATATATTCACACATGAATGTTTAAATAAAAACAAGGAACAAAGAAAAAATTCTAATGAAAACATAGTTTTCAATATTATTTTGTAAATGATGGTAGGGAGGTACTAACTTGTTAAGGAATGTCTTTAATTACTTTATTTTGAATATAATGGTTATTATTAAATAAAAGAACATAAGAAAATGCAATTGTTAAATTTTTGTTAAGGAAGTTATAAATTTAATCATTGAAGGGGGAAAAAGCAAACTGGTGACCATTTGTTTCCTAAGATTTTTCTTACCTCTGGGGGGGGGGGGGAGTTCTGTGTAACTTAATGGCTGCTCATCAAATTTCTTTACATGAGAGATGTTTAGTGAATAACCGCATGCTGAGGTTCAAACAATGGTAGGATTCATGTTCAGTTTTGCAATTCAGATAATCAAATAATTTGTGTATTCATATATATATTTCATTATTTTCAATTCCTATTATTAGTTCACACTTTCCCTATACATATTTATATCTTTTGTTCAAATTTTCAATCATTATTGAAATACTTTTTGTTCATCCACTCAAGTTCAAATACATTTTTTTAAAACTTGTAATCATTGACACTTGATGTTAATAGAGTTTTTTCAAATATCAATTCATTAGTTTTGAGTTGATATAGGAGAAAAAAATTCCCTTGTATAAGATTTGTAATATAAAATTATATATATATGATTGTGCCATGTATATACATATTTATATTACTTGTAATTATTTTATTAAAAGTAACTAAAGTAAAATTTCTCTTTGTTGACCCAATTAGGAATTGACGTATTTTTTTTACATTACTTGTTTATTTACAAAATCATTAATCAAGAAAGCCATGTAATATTTAAAAATTGTTCCATAAAGATATACAAATATAGTCCAAAAAATTGTTTCTATATCAAATATAGTAATTACTGAATTTATTTTTTAAAATGGCTTTCAGCTTTTTAAATTAAAATGTTTCATTCTCTTAAATGTGATTTTTCTTTCTGTTTCTATAAAGTTTTCATGCATTCTGAAAACTGATTGCATTTTTCGATAATATCTAGGCTACACCTTGTTGCATTAGTAACAAATATTTGCCATTTCAAAGCTTTATTCACTGAAAACCATTATTTATATTTATATATATATATATATATATATAGAAAATGCAGTCTTTCATCTTCCAAATGAATTTTTTTCCTGTTAGAGTTTCCTTTAATTCATTATATAAGTATTTTTCTTTCAGTTATAGAAAAGTTTACAGAAAATACCAGATTTTGTTTGATTTGTAATTATTTATCAAAAATAACTCCAGCTATCCAATCACGGTGCACAAGGTTTAGGTTTGGACCCTTATCAAATAAACAGATTCTTCCTCGATTAGAACATGTCATTGAAAAGGAGAAGTAAGCAATGAATAAGTACTTAAATTTCTTATTGTATCAGTAATTTTTTACGGTAATTGAGTGTAGGGATTGTGTAATAAAAATATTTCTCTTCTGTAATTTTCAGCCTCAATGTTACTGAAGATGGCAAAAAGGCTTTAATGGATCTAGCTCAAGGTGACATGAGAAAAGTTATTAATGTCCTTCAGGTTTGTTATTTGCCTAAAATCATAATTTTAATTGTATTAAACATGATTTGAAAACAAAGCTTTGTATTACTCAGTTGCAGAAGAGAAAAAATTCTTAAAAGCAAAATGTAATTAAGTTTATTTTTTGTTTAAAATTACTAATGTAGCTTTATATATTTTATGTATCAAAAAGGTTTTACCATATTTTGGAATTTTGATGTTGTCTTTTTGATTTATTTAAACAGTTGGTCAACAGTTTGTATGCCATGTACTCCTAATGATGTGTATAACTTTGATATGACTTTTGGATCATGATTTTAAAAGGAAATTATTTATTTTTAATTTGGTATAAATTCAAATTTTTTGTCTTTTAGAAGTACTATAGGAAGTGGGATAATGTATTTTCTAAAGCATTTCATGTTTAATATTCTTAGAGGGAAAAACAAGTACACTGTGGCCACCGTAAATGCAACACCCTGAAGGAAGCACACAAATAACATGAAATTTACAACATGCATTAGCGGAGGTGAGATATGCAAATGATTAGAGTTTCAGCTCAGACACACATCACAGACGGCTGTGGCGCCACCTCGAAGCGCTATTTCAGGCTTGGAGATTTCGACAATTTCAAGTTCGGCAATTGTGGTTTTTTCAAAAACAATCAGTTATGTCTCGTAGAAAACAGCAATCAGCTTTTGATCAAGTATCCGAGTTCGACAGAGGAAGGATAGTGGCCTACCGAGATTGTGGATTATCTTTCAGGGAAATTGGTAGTCGTGTTGGACGAAACTAAACAACTGTAATGCGGATATGTGACCGTTGGATGCAGGAGAGTACGACGGGGTCGATCACATCCACCTCAGTGCACCACTTCATGTGAGGACAGGCAAATTATGCGCATGGCAGTGAAGGATCGCTCAGTCACATCATGAACCATAGCACAGCACATTGAGTCTGTAACGCATCATTCAGTGTCTGTTTACAGCAGACATTCGACGCTGTTTACAGCAGAGTGGTCTGTCCGCAAGACGTCCATTGCTTGGTCTACCCTTGACGCAGAACCACAGACGTCTCCACCGCCAATGGTGCGACGAAAGAAGGATGTGGGCGGCAGAATGGAATGAAGTTGTCTTTACTGACGAGTCACACATCTGTCTGCAACAGCACGATGGTCAGATTCGAGTCTGGAGACACTGTGGAGAGAGGATGCTAAACAGTTGCGTTATGCACCGCCACATTGGTCCTGCACCGGGTATTATGGTATGGGGCGGGTATTGGATATCACTCTCACACTCCTCTAGTACGCATTGCCGGTACTTTAAACAGCCATTGCTACAGCTCCGAGGTGTTAGAGCCAGTTGTCCTTCCTTACCTTCAGGGCTTGGCCTCAGCCATATTTCAACAGGATAAAGCACGACCATCCGTGGCACGCATTGTCCAAAGGTTCTCCGTCATTCACCAGATTGAATTGCTTCCCTGGCCGGCTCGCTCTCCGGATCTTTCGCCGATAGAAAACATGTGGTCCATGGTTGCTTAATGATTGACCCAGATTACACCCCCATCTGCCACACCAGATCAACTTTGGCAACTTGTGGTGGCTGCTTGGTCTGCTGTACCCCAAGAACACATCCAAAGTCTCTTTGAATCAATGCCGAGGCGTGTGGCAGTGGTGATCTTCTACAATGGCAGCTACTCTGGCTACTGATACTGGCAGGAACTGCTCTTCACAGAAGTCTATAAATTTAATCATTTGATACTTGGTCAACATGTTATCTACAAAATAAATTTTTTTGTGCTATCTCTTGTCTTTCTTGGTGTTGCATTTACAGTGTATTTTTCAAATCATTTGCAATTTATTATTCCCCCCTCCTCTTAATATAGTTATAATATATATATATTGTGAATGTGTCAAAAAATTTTATTCTGACCAGTATATTATTTTTTTAAATGCAAAATTTGAAGTAAACATTTGCATATTTATTCTTATTTTACTAATTAATTTACAGTCCAAAAGTTCTTCCATTGCTCTATTAGTTATTCTTGAATTTTTGTTAAACTTGCATAATTTTAATATCTATTCTATCTGTTATTGGCTTAATCAGAAAGATAAAAGGCAGGTTCTCTTGAAAATTTTCAATATTTTCTCCTTGTAAATTACAACTTACCCCTAATTTTACTTATGTAAAAATTCATCAGAATAAAAACTAAATTTAATGCTTATCTCATTTCTTGCCCTGGTTTTTAGAAATTTCATATTCAGAGTCTAGAACTCTATAAAATTACCAATGATCTATTCTGTTCTAAATTTAGAAATGATACATTTTTATAATCAAAAAATTTTTTTATTGTTAATTTACTGGACAAACTTTCTCTATTTTTATTGCTGAAATGCTTTCATTTAAGTGATATCTATTTTTATACTTAACATTTTGCTCCTACAAACATATTTCTCTTCATTGGTGAAATGGTTAAGGACGGTTCCTAGACTTCCTCTGAATTTCATTCCATGTCATCTTGTTCTTGGCTAAGCTTTTCCAATTTAACTCCTTAATAGCTTTCAAATCTTTTTCCAGACAGACAGTTTACCTAAATGTTGATCTCCCTGTTTTTCAGTGAGTCTCGGTAGCTTACCGATCATTTTCACAAACTCATGGCCAGCGTGTGACAAGTTCCAGCCCTAGTGCTAGTGAAGAACAGGCTGATGCACGTTAAATCTGTCATGGTGGATAAGTTTAGAGATTGGGATCCCAGTTCAGGTGTCGTCTTCGTCACTTGATCATGGTTAGAAATAATGAGGTCTGTCACAAATGGCCTTTTTTGTTGCATTATAGTGCAACATTAATAAACATTCACTTTTTTACCCTCTCTTTCAAGTACCAAGTAGTTTTGTCAAGAAGATCTTTATTGTACCTTGATTATCATCCAACCTTATTAAGTATTCTGCCTGTTTAATTCTCTGTATTGTTGTAAATTTAATAATAGCTGGGTTGTTTTTACTGCTGATGAAATTGGATTTTGAATATTTATATAATCCAAAAAACATCTGTTTGCAAATGTTATGCTCTTACCACTGGTATAATGTTGCTTAGTGGAGTCATTTCAGAATCTAAATAAATCTATTAATGATAAATATTTGTTTTTTTTAAATGTTTTTATAAATATGATAAAATCATTGATAACATGTATGAGAGTACTGTTGTCAGAATGCTAAGATTAATACTGTAAGTATTGAATTGATTTCTTTCATTGTTCTTTGCTGATATTTGTGGTAATTTGTAATTTTTTTTCTCTCTCTCAGTGTGCTGCTTTAGCTTTTGATGAAGTTACTGAGGAAAATGTTTATGCATGTGTAGGACATCCCTTAAAGTCTGACATTAAGAAAATTGTTAATTGGCTTTTGAATGATGATTTTGTTGCTGCATATAAAAGTATCCTTTTCCCCCCTAAATATATGTTAAAACTATAGTACTTGCAACTCTTTTTATTTGATTTTTTAAAATTATTTATTCTTAATTTTACTTCAGATATTAATGAACTCAAGATTTTAAAAGGACTGGCACTTCAAGATATTTTAACTCAAGTTCATTTATATGTCCATAGAAGTATGTTTTTCTATTAAACTAAGGAATGTATTAGAAGATATATTACTTATATGTTCATTAGTATGATTTATGCAAAAGTATATATATTTAAAGCTTATAAATTATGCATCTTTATATTCCTACAATTTGAATTATTTTTGGATTTAATATATTGTTTTGACATAATGTACTTGTATAGTTGAAAATTTAATCTAAATAATACAACTACAAGACATAATGTCCCAATTAAAATAAAGCATTCATGTTGCAACTGAGACAAAATTAAAATGTAATTATTTGTGTAACTTGCTTGTATATTTCATTCACAATATTTAGTCATATTATTAGTGTATCAAATTATTTTAATCAATAAGTAATTTTTTTCTTTAACATCTTTCAGTTTCCTATGTATGTTATAAAAATTAACCAATGTGATTGTATTATTTAATAATTTTCTTAAACCATTAATAATGATTTGTTTATCTACACTCTAATTATAACCTATAAAAATTTCGAATCATTAAAAAATATGAATTTTTTGGGGAGAACAAATAAAAACTGTTAAATAACATTTCTAAATTTAAGTTAAGAGTAAGTTTTAACTATAGAAAGAGAAACCTGTGTGTGGTAATCAATATTACTGATTGCATACTTATGAAGTTTCATTCATTTTCTCAGCTATTGTTGATGTAAGCGTTATGTTATTGCACTTTTTTGAATATAGATTAAATAAACTGTAAAAAAATTGTTAGCGAAATTTGTAGAAATAGATCAATATTGATATGTTAAGAATAAATATAATTATTTATCCAGAGGAGAAATTTCTTTGAACTCGTATAATAAGTGAACTCATATAAGTGAATTTCATTATTTTTTAATTCATACACCATAAAATCTGGTATATAATGTGTACCTATACTTTCAAACTGCAATTTTTAAAAAATTTTGGTATATTCGCTGTATAACGTGCACCCACTTTTTAACAACAAAACCTGAAATGTATGTGTGGAATGTTCTTATGTTTTGAAGTAATTTATTCAAGGTATTATTCTAGGCTTTAGAGGAAAAAAAATACCATATTTATAGAATTACTAGCTGACCCGACCCGGCGTTGTACGGGATTTTACCAAGGATATAACTTAATCCCCATGTTAATTTCCTCCTTTATTTCTGACGCCAGCACTGTGGGGTGTGGTTCTGTGTGGGTGTGACACGTACGATGTGAGTGCGTATCATGGCTTTCTCGTTTAACATTTTCCCTTCTCTTGACAAAATCAGCACTTCCAATATTATTTTTCGAAATTACTTTGACTTCGTTTCTTTCCTCTCTGCTTACCTCGGGGATGCACAGGCTTTTACCGAGTGAATAACTTCATCCCCATGGGAATTTCCTGTTTCCCTTAGGACGATAGCACTTATGTGTATGTGCGCGATGTGAGTGATTTCTTTAACTATGTCATAAAAACTCCCTTTTTCGGAAATTTGTTCTTAAGTTGGTGTGGTAATTAGGAGAGATGGGTGAAAGCTCAGGTGACGACCTCATCACTTGACCATGGCTTAAAATTTCGAAGTCCATCGCCAACAACTCTCGAGTAGGTGAACAGTGCGAATTTATAAATCACTCACCCACTTTCCAATTCTTTCGTTGCAGTTTTTTAGTCCCCGGAAACAAAAGTGTAGCCTTTTTAAAAATAGCTGTATCTTGAAAAAGACAGAAAAGAAGAAATTTTTCAAATTACAAAATTTCACTCCTATTTTAAATCTTGAAGTAAAATTGTGAGGATTTTTTGAAATGTTCGACACATGGGAATAAAGTTTCATGTAATTATCTTTTTTAAAGAAGAAATCATTAAACGATTGATTTAAGTATTTTGAGTGTTTTATTAAAATTTGTTCAAAAAAGTGTTTGGCTTTTTATTTTTTAAATCACTGATTTGATACTGATAAATATTTTAAATGAATCTCAGAAATGTATTGAATACATTCTTTCATTTTAATCTGACATCAATAATGATTTAATTTTGAAAATTATATAAAGAGAAAATGATGAAAATTGAAGCAAAAATAACTTTTTTACTCGCCAAATTTGCTGATTTTCGCATGTTTAAGAAAGAATTTTTGGTGTAACCCTTGAGTTAGATGTGAAGTTTCAGGTGAAACAGTTGAAAGCTATTTGGTGCGAAAGCATTTTTCGAAGCCATGGCTTGGCAAACTGTAAAATCGCGTATTTTTTTATTAAAGTTTTTATTTTTTAGGGCTTAGTTTTTAAGTTAATGCTTTCAAACTTCACACATTAATTTCGAAAACGAAGGACTTTTAAATAAAAAATGTACAAAAAATACTGTTTAGATTATTTCTTGCAATAACGTTATTTTACGAAAATCACAAATTTTTTTTTAAATCCGTAATTTTTAAACAATTTTTTCAATTTTCGCACAGAAGTTTGATAACATTATTCTACAAATGCAACAAAAGTTTCGTATGATAATCTTAATAAATAACGAAGTTATTATATGTTAAGTTAAAAATTTCGACAATTTTTCGAAAAATCTTTAAAAAAAGTTGTGGGCATTTTATTTTTTAAATGACTGGTTCTAAAAGAAAAAGGCTTGAAGTTATCTAGTGTAGAATATCGTTTTCATAACACGAAAATAAATTCATATGCAACAATTTCGAAATAATTTTCATAAAAACGCATCAATTTTAACTATTTTTTAAAAAAATCTTAAAAATATAGAATATTATTATTTTGCAAAAAAAATTATACTGTATCGTGGCGAAAGAAATGATCTTTCCAATTCTGTAATTATTTTTTGTCTGATTTAAAAAATAAAAATCGGATGGGGCTGTTTAAATAACGTCGAGAATACCGAAAAATTTCACCCTCTGTTCATTCACGACGCTAGGTGGGGAAAATAATGTGCAGGGTTAAAACAATTAAGCTTTTTAAGGTTTTTAATTAATATCTTTTTAACTAATTACAATATCGGAATGAAAAATCGTTTACGTCCTATTCTCAGACCTACTGAATATACGCACAAAATTTCATAAGAATTGGTCTCGCCGTTTTGGAGGAGTTTGGTTACAAACACTGTGACATGAGAATTTTATATATTAGATAACCCTTTAGGCTTGTATGAAATGTAATTTCTTTTAAATAAATGGTATATTGTTATATGTAGAAGTCTAGCTTTTTAAATCCTCATCTCATTTTTAAATTTTCTCAATATTATACCCGGCGTATGAGGGTCACCTGTAAATTTCGATCTTATTTTTTGTGATTAAAAATGTGCATTATATACTGGATTTTATGGTAATAAGTGTTGTTAACTTTTTGATACAAGGGGTGATCAAATGAAAAGGTACGAAACGACACGGTGGGTACAAATATAGACTTTATTCAAAATATACACCATAGGCCTGAGCACAACAATCCTACTGATGAACAAGCCGCAGGATTCCTTGTTCCCAGAATTCCTGTGGCTGTGACGAGACCCAGTCCTTCACAGTGTTTTTGAGTACGTCGTCCGAGTTGAAGCGCTTTCCTTTCAGGTGTTTCTTCAGTGGACCAAACACATGGAAATCGCAGGGTGACATGTCCGGACTGTAGGACGGATGGTCCAACGTCTCCCATTGGAACTTGTCCGGTTCCATTTGTGTGACTCTGGAGACGTGTGGACGCGCGTTATCATGGAGCAGAAGCACACCCCCTCCGTGAGCAGCCCCGGTCTTTTGTTCTTGATGGACCTGCGTAGGCATCGGAGTGTCTCACAGTACACATCGGAGTTAATGCTTTTTCTATGCTCGAGTAATTCTGTGCTCGCATCATTTGGACGCCGCTTTTTATAAGAGCCTTTGCTCTCTCCTGCGCATGCGGGCACCCGCGCATGATCCGATCCCAGTCAGAGTCTCCAATGGCATCCCGAGATGTCTCGCTACATTCTCCCTTGGCAGAATATGCAAATATTTAACTGTTTCATTTTTATGTCGTTTCGTACCTTTTCATTTGATCACCCCTTGTAGATTGTAGCTTAAATTAGCTAATTGTGTATCAATCTATATTTTACTTGTAATTTAAATTTGTATTTTCTTTTTTTAGTTGAATTGCCTGCTGATGTTAAAATTCATTTACTGGAAAAAATGTCTAACATAGAGTAAGTTTTAATTGAAATCTTTTTGTCTCCAGTAGAAGATGGGAAATTTATACATATATCTTTTATCAATTTTATTATCTGTAACTCTCGAGAACTTGCACTATCAGATTTTTTCCACCTTGAAAAAAAAATTGTGTAATTTTTTTACTGTAATGATAAGTGAGTGCTGCTTTCTCTAGGTGAATTTTACTACTTGTTAGTGTTAGATACATAAACAGAGTGACATTCCCTGACACTGGTACCTTTGTACTTCGTTAGAGGGCTTTTTTATTACCCTCTAACAAAGTACAAAGGTGGGTTGAGTCAGCTTTATGTCTTATCATGTGAGTTTTGATGTTTTAATTCATGTTTAACACTAGTTAAATCTTATTATTAGTTTTTTATCTTCATATTTATCTTCTATATGCTTTGACCTATTAAATAATCATACACACATCATTATTAGTAATACATTTCTTTTTTTTTTTTAATCTTGAAGATCATCAAGATAATTATTTTTGATTTTACAAAGATCTCCTCTAGTTTATGAAAAAGATGTATAAATCAGAATGCAAGAATGTTTTATACTCAAAGTCTTGAAATTTATTCTGGGAAGCGACCTGATGGGGAATTTAAAGTAGAAAAAAATGCTAGTGCAGTTGTTAAACAGTTAGAAGAACTAATCCTAAACATCTCAAGAAAAGTAACAATTGGACTACTATTTTGCCTCAGTTTCATTAGCTTTGGAACTTTTAAAAATTAAAATCACAATTGTTATTTTATAAAACAACAATCAACTGTCCCAAGTTTTATTAATATGAACCATGAACCCTGTATTTCATTATTTAATTCTGTAAAAAAAAAGTGGGTTGTAATTTCTTACCCCCACCCCACCCCCCAAATTTGTTTCGGTCATTTGAACCATCTACAATGATAAGAAAATCAACAAAAGCGAACCACATCGGCTCTCAAACAGGCATTTATGGCATTGGAACAAAGTGCTGAAAGAATTAACTTATCTGTTAATAAAACTAAATATTTACCTTGCTTAAAGTCTGACATATAACTTGGTTACATAGAAACTGTAAATTATAAATTTGTAAAAGTTAATAGTATTACTTATTTGGGAATGTGGAGATAAGTAATAAAAAATAAGCTGTGGACCTACACATTTATAAAAGAATCATTGCTGAAAATGGATGTTTTTATGCCCTTAAAAGTTATTTAAAATTCAGCTTTCTCAAATTAAGAACTAAATTGCTTCTTTACAAAAGTCTTATATCTGTCCTGACTTATTGGCATTATATCTGTCCTGACTTGGGCATTGACTTTATGTGATGAGGAATTTTTGAGAGAAAGATCTGGAATTGCATTCTTGATGGGGTATGCATCGTTGAGAAGATCTAATTTGGAACTCTGTAAAATTTACAAACAACCTGATATTGCAAAATTCGTCAAATTACAGAGACTTAAATGGGCTGGTCATGTGGCTTAAATGAATAAAGATCGTTGCTACAAGAAAAACTTTCTGAAATAGACCTTGGGCAGACCCCCGCTAAGATCGATTGATTGTATAAAAAAAGATCTTAATATATTTTAAAGGTTAAAAACTGGAAAACAGTTGCCAAAAGTAGAGATGCCTGGAGAAGGCCATGGCCCATCCAGGAATGTTGAGTCTTTGAAGAAGACGACTATAGGTGATGTAGATACTATTGATGAAATGAAAACTGTGTATTCTGTGTCTAGAATAAGCTGTCGATGGCCTTATATTGGGGCTGTTTTTCTCTCTCCTGTATTAAATATTAAAGGAATAAATTGTCAAATAATATGTTCAAGTTAAACATGGGAATTATAAAATGTTATTCCTGAAACAAGTGGCTCTGGATGATTTGCATGCCAGAACTCGAGCTCAAGAGATTCCTATAAAAGAGAGAAAAGGAAATGTCTTCTTAGAGTACACATAAGACTGTGAGGAAACTAGGTCAAATGAATGAAGCGGGGATTTTGAAGAAAAAGTATAAAAATAACGAAGTGCTGTATAAAGTATAATAAATCTACCTTCTCCTAATTGCACCATATATGTTTGTAATTTCTGTGCTAATTTAGATGAGTTATAATGAAAATGAATTTTTATGTGTAGCGTTAATTATAAGCTCATATATGGAATAATTCTTCAATTATTTAAAAAATACTACTTTTATATAATAAACATTTAAATTAAAATTAAAAATGTGGATATATTCAAAAAAATATTTTAAGCAAAATTCAATGGGCCTTGGAGAAGGTCTTGCACACGTTCTCTCGATACTTGCAGGTTTAGTTAATATTTCATATGTATGCAGTCAGTTGTAGATTTAGCTTCATACTAGATTTTTACTGTTGGTTTAATGGCTGCAGAACATATAATTTTGAGATAATCGGATATAGGAAGGTGTATTCAGATATATAGCTTTTTTTGTACCATTATTTCTGAAGACTCAAAGGATAAATTTTTTTGGTATGTTGTAACCTATATGTTTTATATGTGATCATGTACTTTATTCCTGTACCCTCTGTTCTTCAACCATGGAACTTCCAAGTTAAACTCGCTTGACTATCAACAAGTTAAAATGACATTTTCTTTTCAATTTAAATTTATTTCCTAGATTTAAAACTTATTATTATATACCATTATTTAACTGCAATATGCTTAGAAAATAGTATTGGTTTGAAACTTTTATTTTCTATTTTAATGTTACCAAATTATGATGGGAAGTTCTCTACTGTCGGAAATTAAGAATTTTATACCAGAATGTTAAATCTTGGTTACACAAAATATTTTAGAATCTCTCTCATATCTGGTATATGAATTTTAGGGAATTTAAGCACAATTTCATGCTGTTTTTTTTTTTTTAATAAATAAGTTATTAACGTAAAAGCATACATTTCTCCTTAATAAAAATGATACTGATTGTTTAAATTAAAAGAAGTTATGATAATGTATTTATAAAATATAATATTTTACTGTATTTATGTTACATCATAATTTTTCAGAGATCATTTAGCATCCGGAACCAGTGAAAAGATACAACTAAGTGCATTAATTGCAGCATTTCAAGTGGCTCGAGATATGGTTCAGTGATTTTTTTTTCCAGATATTTGATATGTTTGTTGTAAATAAAAAGGTTTTTAAGCTATGAAAATGAAAAATTTTGAAAGTTTGTTTTCTTTTTTTAAAGATAATATAAAGTAAAATGTACAGATGCAGATTCATCATTGAGAGTTATTGCATGCTTTAAGTTTAATTTTACTGAGCAGGTGTTTTGGATTTTGTAGCCAGTTTCATGCTATTTTTAAAAAATAGCTGGAATTGATTTTATAAACTGAACTTCCAAATGTGTGATGCTTCACAAAGATGAGATTTTATTCTTTCGGGGGGGGGGGGAATTAATGTTTCATTTTGTTGCACTTTAAATAATCATTTTAAACATATTAGCATCAATATGATGTGTGTTCATATTTTAAAATTCTTATGTTATGCTTATTCATTATTATTTAAACTGTCAATTTTGTACTCTGTAATCATGCTATTCAGCACCCCCCCCCCCTTCCCGGTATTGAGGAGGAATAGGTTTTATTTTCAAGATCGACTCAGCCTTTCATCCCTTCATTGGGTCGATAAATGAGTACCAAGCTTGCTTGGGAACTTAACACTGGGGGGTTTCGCATCAGACTGACCACCTTATCTAAACATCTGCGTATGCACCTCATTACCCAGGTCACGAGTGCTGATATGGGCACAGTAGGCCTTGGCCCTCATGGCTGTTGCACTTTTGAGTTAAGGTTTCATTTTAATAGGGTGGGAAAGCACCCTCTACAATGCAATGTAGCATTGTACCAAATAGTATAAAGAGATTTAGGAGATTAACAAAAAATATATATTTATTTAATTCTAACAAAAAAAAAAATGAGGAAATTTCTTTCTAAACTCAAACATAATAAAATTTACTTAATTTATATTTTATTTTGTGTGAGTGTACGAGTGAGAGTTTTGTTCAAAACAAATACTTTCTCTAGTTTTTTATTTTTTAAACTATGTTCCTGAATTTTTATATTTGATCTTGCTATTGATTTTTGTTTGTGATAATCATGATTTATATATATATATCTAAAAACTAGAGGTTTGAGAAACATTTCTACTAAAATGCATTATGCTTAGTCTGTTTCATATAAAATCTTAATAGTTTTTAAAAATTCATTTTATAATGTGTGGAGGCTGGTGATTAAAACTGGAGAATGTCATTTATGTTATAAGATCATTATTTAGAATTACATAGCATTTGATAACATTTGACTCCCTGTATAATGTTCATTTAAAGAAGTTTATCTTGGTGAGGAAAATTATTAAATTTATTTTTACGTATGTTGTACCATCAATATAGAACTTACTCTTTGTTTTTAAATGTGTATTTTTTAATGGGCTTGATCTGTGACAATTTTCTTTCTACGGGCTAACAAAAGTATCAAGATGTCTTTTTCAACCTAATAGATTTTTTTCATAACTTTAGTTTCTGTTGAGTGTGTATGATAACCAAATTATAAGAGGGAAACCAGTGATTTTTTTTAAAGGCAAAATAATTTTCAAATGAAAATAAAGATTTCCAAAGGTTATCCTGACTGAGTTCAAAATTACGAGGCTGTCTCCAATAGCCCTGTTTGTTTGATATAAAGAAATAACAAAATAAAACATCTTTTGCACAAGTCAGTGTTTTTATTTTTCTCAAACTAAGCAAGATTTTATAGCAATTTTTTTTCTACTCAAATAATGATTATTTAAACATCTGTCGAAGAGAAAAACATTGAAACATAATGTATGTTGTTAAAAGTTTTTTATGCAACAGTCATAGATCACTTCTTTTTATTGTACTTAAGTAAAGTTAGAAGATAAAAATTTATAAGAGAATGAACATCTATTTAATTCGAAGAAAATAGGGTATTGGATTAATTAGGTTGAATAAGTCTTGCACCCCCCTTATAAAATAAATCTCCTAATTACATAACAGAAAGTAAGTTCATAATTACACTTTCTTAAGTATCAACTCTTTGCAAGAATTCAATTTGATATAAATATAAACTCATAATATTTCTATTTTAAAAATCCTAATATTACTATTAAAAATACATAAATAAGGATCTAATGTGACAAATATATACTTTTATGCTTGCAACAGCAGTTTCTTGGAAATTAAAAGCTGATGAATTGAGTCTCAATGAGTTATTTTATACTATAAAAAGATATATAATATTGAAAATAATATATGTACTTTAAATTAAATTTTTTTCCGCATATTCTAAGGGTCTTTAGGGCTGTATACATTTGCCGTCTTGCAATAAAAAAGACAGTATTAAAGAAAAAAAATTTAAATAAATAATTATAATGCAATAAAATGTGATAAAACTCAATACATGTATTTGGTTTTACAGATAACATTGCATACTTCGAACAAAATGTTATTTCTCAAATTAGTTGGATCTCACTTTAAAAATGCTATAACATTATTGAATAATAATTATTATAAATGGATAAGAAAATATACTACTTTAGAAAAAATATTTGTGTGCAGTGGCACACATACAAAATGGCAGTCCCCGGGCCAGACCCTTCCCATAGCCCTTGATTTTTTTCCGATTGATTATAATCTTATGTATATAGTACCTAAAATTTAAGTATTTGGTATTAATATTTTTATTAATTAATGCTAATTATTTATACAATAATTAATTTTGTAATGTTTTTTGTTTCTGAAAATTGACAAAATCAAAAGAATACGTTGGGTGGCATATTGAAGCATGATACGAGAACGATGGACTTTCGACCTTGGACCCCCTTCTCCAATTGAAAAATTCCTGAGTGCACCACTGTTTGTGTGTGATTTTATTAAGGCACTAGCTTTTACCCGTGGCTCCGCTCACGTTGATGTCTTTAAATAACCGTCAAAGTCGTAATTATTATCATTAGAAAGTAAATAATATAATATGGTAATTTTTTTTATTGCTTGTCTGAAACCAATAACATTTAAAATGTCTAAAATTGAGCTTAGTTTAAAAAAACTGAAAATGTAATTTATTATAATAATTAACAACAAATATTCAATAACTTAAACTATTAATATTTTTAAAAATCGAAAGTATCTATGTTTAATATATAATTCCTCTTCAAAAGAACTCAAAACAGAATATTATTCTAAGATGCTACTGTATACCATATTGTATGTTCTTCCATCAGTTGCAAATACGTGAAGATTTGAGCATTGGACACACCGATCAGGCTACATATAGTTGGTCATGGGAAAAACATTGCATTTCCAAATGCACCCCTGCTACCTGAAATGTTAGCTTTGTTAATAGCAACAGAAAACTGGAAATTGAACTTATGTTCAAATATTGGCACCAAGAATATTCTGCATCAGTTTTGTGATCCAAAGCCTCGTTCCTTTACATAGTCAAGGAGCATCGAGATTTTGCATAACTGGTACATTTAGTTTTAATTGAAGTTTATGTGAAGGTACACCCGAAAGTTCAAGTGAATTTAAGAACTCTACAGGGATATGAAGTACTTTGTTCTTTATCCATGATTGTATTCTTTGATAAATATTTCTTCAATACCCCCTCCCCCGCACATCGTTTAAATTTTCAATGTTGATTTTATGGACAATGTCATTGTTGGGCGCCAATATTGAACTTGTGCGCAATCACTGATCCTAATTTAAATTTTGTTGCAAGCCCGGGTAAATTTGAGCAATAAGATTTACATCATTTTCTTCTACATTACAAAATTCTCTAGAAGTAAAATATAACCTCCAGCATTTTTGCGTCCAAACATCCATAACCGATTTTCAATTGCGTCTCTGCATAATATTCCGAATTTAAACCATAGCAACTGCTATCTTCTGGGTTTTTCCGGTTCCTCCAGGGGTGTCGAGAAAAAAGAGTGCACATTGAGGGATAAATTCTGTTACTTGATGTTACAATGCTATAAAATCGTAGTTTAATTCTCAAGTAATTTCATTATCGAAGCCATTTCCATCCACACGTCTAGGGGTAATCATTCCAAAATCATGTAGCTTCTTCCTAACCATTCTGAAAAACTTTATTGCGTTTCGTTGTAGATGTGTTCATTGAAATGCATATTTGGTTGTTTTTCGTCGCAAAATGTCTTCCGCCGTGTAATTATTCCAAAAGGTTTGAGGATTAGAAAGACTGAAGATGAAATAAGTATTGCGTAAAGCTCCCTAATTTTATTCGGCGAGTGACATTGTATGGATGCCTCCATAGTATATCTTCAAAGTAATACCTCCATGTAAAATATCTAGGTTCAGTATAAGTGAAAAATTTTGTGCAAAATATGAATATTGTATAATTAGGTTAAAAAAATTCAAAGTAATAAATACTTTCAAAACTAATCAAAGTAATCAAAACTTTTTATGAAACTGTCAATTAATATTACCATAGAATTTTCAATATCACGCGCGCGCAATTCGCTAAAACTTTATTTTGTTTCCCTCTTTAAAAAGGGGGGGGGGATTTGCATTACAATATCTGGGATTGTGGTCAGTGAAGCTGACTGCGGTGCCGTAGGGACTGGGTTCGAACCCGGAGAAGGCATGGATGTTTGTGTTGTAATCCTTTCTTCTGTCTGTGTTGTGTACCCCCGTGTTATACATTGCGTGGTGCACGGGGTTTATAAATGTTAAAAAAAAAATATCTGGGTTTGTCGAAATAGAGAACTTCTTAGCCAACTTGGCAAAATTTCTCAAAGTTTGAGTTTGACATTTAACAATCGTAACTTAATAAAGGTTAGACGTTTAATAAAAAAAAACATTTAAAAAATTGCTTTTTGTAAAGATGTTAAATTACACTTTCAGTTATTTGTTACAAATGTGAGAAAATGTGAATTTCCATTATTGACCAAATGCATAATTTTGCGCCAACTTGGCGGGAAGTAAGCAACGTCAATGTTTTACCCGCATAGTTCCCGTTCCCGTAGGAATATGGAGACAAAATATATCTTATGTTACTCACTGATAATGTAGCTTTCCATTGGTGAAAGAATTTTTAAAATCGGACCAGAAGTTCCCGAGAATAGCCGGAACAGACAGACAGACAAAAATTTTAAAAATTTATTTTTTGATATAAGTACCGTATGTACCTTAAAATGCATTTAGTAAAAAGCTGCTAATTTGAAATTACAAACAGACACTTCAATTTTATTTATTTGTATAGATAAATGACCAAAAACAATTGAAACTAAAGAAAAAGAATTTAATGCTCAAAGAGCATATAGAAAAACTTTCTTTTTTCCTCTAGAATGTGTTAAATAATTATAAGGAAACCCTCTTATAACTTTATTATATAATACATCATCAGAGAGAGTTTTGCATTAACATTCTAAAAATTTTTTTGTACAGTTGAAAAATATGTATCTGTAATACCGAAACGTAACTATCGAAAGAGTTTTAAGCCCAAAGCAACATATCAAAAAAAAAAAAAAAAGGTCCTACTGAAAGTCCTATACATATTGTAAAAAATATTAAATGAAGAACATTTGCAATATTCTATCGTTTTAAATTTCTGTTTTGGGGTCCAAGGAAATAATTTTCAATGAATTATTGAATGCTTCTTTAGAATGTATTTATTTTTTTATAATTAACTGTATATATATACATTTGCTTTGCATTTGTAATTTTTACAGTTTTTTTTAGAACTTAATACTTGGTTCTTAAAAGATACATCTTCAATAATTAAATTCGTTGGGGCATGCATAAAATTTGTCATTATAGAAGATGATGGAACTTGGAACAGTAATTATTAAGATAGTTAATTTAGAGAAGAAAAAAAATGGCTTTGGAATCGTATGATTTCATTGTTTAGAATAAAAGGGGGAATAATAAAAAAACACATAGAAATACTTTTTCTATTTACATGTATATATTTTTTTGTTTGTTTTTCATCCTTGAATTACATTCTACTCAGACCAGGGGCGTAGCTACCGCCGTATCAATGATATGGGGTCTCCAAGCTACAGGGGCCCCCAAAAAGGGTACACAAGAAATTCTGATATGGGGCCCATTCAGGACTAGCTACGCCAGTGACTCGGATAATAAATTCATTTGATTGTATTTAAATGTGCATCTTCCTATTACTTTATAAATATTTTTTATTAGTTATGTAACTAAATAGAATAAGTAAATAATCACTTACAAATAAATCATTGTGTGAATAATTTTCATATATTTGTGTCTATAAGTGTTTATTATTTTTATTTCAGACGTATATTTTTGATTTGTCTAGAATGAACTCATAAGTAATAAATTCTTGCATTTTTATTTTACTCTGTAACAGTGGTATTTTGAAAATATGGCAAGCGCGCAAAACACTGACAACGTCATTGTGCTTTTGAATATTGAAACAAAATGGAAAGAGGACAAATAAATTTTAAGAAGATGTCAGAAACTGTTGAAAATCTGCAATAGTATTCTGATTTTTGCATCAGAAAATATACTTTTTTTTCTTTCTGTAGGAGCCGTTTTTTACTAAGTAACTGACCAAAAATAAAGAAATTACAAAAATATTGATAATTTTTTTTTATGTACCATGTTTTTATAACCATTTTCACATGCGTTGTCATCCACTTCTAAGCTATAGTCCAAATTTCAAGAGTCCAGCTCATCAGGATGGTAGTTTAAAATCGTTTACAAAATTCCACCCAGACAGACATACAAGAAAGCGAGTTAATAAAAAACATGGTAACCTGGGGGCTCCTCTTTGGCCTCAGAGCCACGGAATTGTATACGTAGACGTAACTCGACCCGTGCTATCGACAGGTGGTCTTTGTTCGTGGAAGTTCCGGAGTTATGGGGCCCTTTGTCGAAATCGAGGGCCCGGGTTCGAGACTGGAACTTTTTATTCACATTTTCATACATTGTCATCCACTTCTGAGCTATAGGCTAAATTTCAAGTCTCTAGCTCATCGAGAAGTTAGGTTAAAATCAATTACAAAATTCCACCCGGACAGACATACAAGAAAACGAGTTAATAAAAAAGAACATGGTAACCTGGGGGCTCCTCTTTGGCCCCAGAGCCACGAAATTGTGTACGCAGACGCAACTCAACCCGTGCTATCCACAGGTGGAAGTTATGAAAATCGTGCCCGGGTTCGAGACTAGAACTTTTTTTTTTTACATTTTCATGCATTGGCATACACTTCTAAGCTGTGGACTAAATTTCAAGTCTCTAGCTCAATGGGAAGTTAGTTTAAAATCAATTACAAAATTCCACCCTGACAGACAAGAAAGCGAGTTAATAAAAACATGGTAAAAATTTAGCACATTTCTCTCTTTGAACACTACTATTTTTTCAAAGTATGGAATGTTGGAAATATAAACTTTTCTGAGCGGTTTCCTCACTCGAAAAATATTTTCTGTTACATATTGTTCTTTAATGATTATTTTTAATTGCAAAGATAAAAAAATAAATTATTCGAATGGGTGAAAAATGCAAAACAGCAGGAAAAAGTAAGAAACGTTTTAGAAATTATAAATTAATGGATGTCTTTTTTACATTTTTTTTGTTTTGGTAATATTTTCGCATTAATTTTTGAACAATTGGATTATTGTGTGATGGCTCTGTCCGCGATTTTCCACTAACAGTCCTTTTGATGAATTTTTTTTTTTTTTTTTTTGTATCCTTAAAAATTGTGTTTTATTAGAAAACTTCCTCCGAAGAAAAGAACGTGAACATGCAAATTATGACTACTATATATTGTCTAGGCTTTCAGGTTAGAGAGACTACTAGCGGAGCAGTGATTAATCAAATTGAATGTGAGGCGCGGATATTTAGTAATTGATAATTGTATTACTTAAGATGACGGTCTGTCACTTGAGATAGAATCTAGATTAGATAGCTAAGAAGTCAGAGCTATTGAATTAAATAAGTGTACTAAAGTATTTGAAATCTTATATCTCGCATACCTTGTCAATTGTCCTCATATTTATAAATTGGATTCATCTCTTAACTTTAGTTGATCAGACTTGTGTTGTGAATAAATTAAGTGATTCAGAACATGACTAGTCTTTCTTCTACACCTTTACGCGCTAGCAAGACCTCTACAACGATATCTAAAAGATTAGAAAGTATACTTTGGGCGACCAAACACTGATTTGTAAATATTTCTTATTAAGAAGTAGCCAAGGTAACGGACTCATGGCCGTCCTGTCGTAAGTTCGAGCCCAGTGCCGCTGAAGACCTGCCTTGTAGGGGAGCGATACACGTTAAATCTATCGAGGGCTCAAACGTCCTCCCGTTGTTGTGGTGTGGTAAGAGAGGTGGATGCCAGCTCAGGCGTGGTCCTTGTCAGTTGACCATGATTCAAAATTACGAGGTCCGTCGCCAAAAGCCCTCTTGTATAGCTGAACAGTGCGACGTTAATATTCACTCACTCTTATGAAGAAGAAAGTCCTCAAACGACCGTATCCTCGTCAAATTTGTCATGTTATAAAAATAAAACAGAAAAACAAATATCTCTATTAAAGACCTCTGATGTAGGGATATAAGTGGGACTCGTATTGATTAAAACACCGCATGAAAGTCTGAACACAACACGATTGAAGAGGAAAATTCTGTCTTGAAGGATCGCTTAAAGAAATTGAGTGTTAAAGAGAGAGAGAGCGTTAATGATTATAGTATGGACGTGGCGTGGAAGTTACAAGAGTGAGGTATTAGCATAAGTGTTGTCTTTTACAAATTATTATATAATTAAATATAACGTTGATCGAGTATCACATCTATATATCATGATTTAGATGAATAATAATAAATAACATTCCACGAGACGCTAGTTTTGTAGTTCTAAGCCTTCTTTAGATGAGCTTGGTCTTCCATGGGTGAAAAAATAACATCCGCCTTCTAGCGTAAAATAGAATGTACAATCGGGTACCGATTTAACGAATTCATCGGGGCCGAACATTTTGTTCGTTAATTCGGGGTTATTCGTTATATCGGGAGTACAAACAAAATACATTTTTTGTTTTGTTTTTGCATTTACCTTTTTGGAAATTCTATATAATAAGCAACTACACAAAGAACATTCATAGTTGGGCCGTGGGTAGCCTAGTGCAGGGATGGGCAGACTTTCCAGGGTGCGGGCTACTTCTGATATTTTCATGGAGTTGTGGTCCACCCAGTGTCAATGGCGCACACAAAGTCGGGGGAGTGGGCCACGAGTCCGGACCCTCCCTCTCATAACCCTTCATTTTCTTCCGATTCATTATGGTCCCATGTATAAAGTATGTAAAATGTAATTAAGTATTTGATATTAGTAATTTTTTTATTTATTAATATTAATTATTTATTCATTAATTTATTTTTTGCTGTTTTTTGTTCCCGACAATCGGAAAAATAAAAAAAATATGTTTGGCTGCGTATTGGGGTATGATACGAGGATGGTAGACCTTCAGCCCTCTACCCCCTTCTGTACTCTACTGCCGAATGTTGTAGGTGTGATGAGGTAGGGAAAATAAGTTGTTATATTATAACTTAATAATAAGTACGGAATATGTATTTACCTACAGAACTAAAATAAAAAAACAACACTTTTAAAACCGCGTTTAAAGCAAAACGCGATACAAACTTAATTTTTTATAGCCCCAATTATAATTATATCAAATTATACATTTATTATGAAACAATTGAAAATGCATTAAAGAAATAAAATATTTTTATCTAAAGTTAGTGTCCGTAGTTATAGTCAATAGAAGGCTTAGTCTGCGTACTGTCAGCCAATCTTGAATTTTCCGTATACATTATTAACTGGTAAAATTTTTAGGCGGTCACCCGAAAATGTCTTGGCGGTCCACCGGTCGATCGCGATCGTAATAATGCTTACCCCGGGCCTAGTGGTTAGAGCATCGGACGCCAGACCGGAAGGCCTGGGTTCGATGCCACCAAATACTCGCCGAGTACAAACTGAAAACGTGCTCGTTAAATCTGTGGATCCGAATGGTGTCACCATCTATCGTGAGCAAAATCGTGCTGTCACCTTTATGGGCTCAAAGCTTAGGCTAATGACAGACGTATCTCTAGCCCGTTGCCATGATGAATTTCGTAGGCCTCGATCTAACTACGTCAGACAGATAAGCAACAACAACAACACATCCATAGTTAAAAATTACGCACTTTTTATTCAGCAACCAAAAATATAATTTGTGAATTATTACGCACCAGCTAATTGGAAATTTTGAAATGCTGACTTTTAGATGTTGGAGAATCATTTTTATTCCTGACTTAAAAGAGTTCTTTTTCGACTTTATGCACACACACAAAAAAGCATTGCGTCATTTACATCTTATTGCTTGAGGTATGTTTTCACAATTTTCAAACAGAATGCGAAGCATTAAAAAATGTTACAGTTTTGATAGGAGTTTCATTAAAAATTTCTGAAACAGAATCGCTATTCATTGGCTCCAACAAATCAACAATTTCCTCTCAACTTCAGTTGCACAGATATGCCACCCGTCATCAAACGAAACATAATCGTTAAAATCTTAACTTATGTCCTGAGTTGTGGAGTGGGATGAGATAAAAAAGAAAATTTGTGTTATGCCTGAAATGTTCTGTTCGGACAAAAAGGATATGTCATTTGAAGAAAAAAATTCATTTTTTACTAATACAAATAAAACATTCCCCCTCCCCCAAACTGTTGAAATAATTCGTTAATTCGGGATTTTTGCCTTCATTTTAATCCAGGAAAGAATAAAATTTGTTAAATTGCGAAATTTGTTAGTGTATGTATATATATAATGATTAGTTTTTCTTATAATTTTTAGGACAATTGGATGACTTATGCACATAAACATATTGCAGATTCGATCGAACAGGTAAGATTTCGGTAGTTACGGATTTATCAGCAATTCGGTAATCTAAATGCGACATAAATTGATTATAAATACTATTCATTGATTGGGAATGTTTATTTTGACGTAAAACATATTAATTAATTTTTTCTTGTAATTTATCGTAATAAAATTAGCGCTTCTCTTAAAAGTATAGCCAAATTACTTGATTACTGAAATATAAAAAAGGATAGAAAATAAATGCCTTTTATTTTATTTTTCTTAAATTAAATAAAATCTTGATTTTACAGCACAATTGTTTTTTTTTTATATTACTTTTATGTTAAGAATTCATCAAATATCAAAGAGGAAAACATATAAACATCATGTGCAAGAAAGTTTTAGTAAATTTTTCTTTTGTAACAGCCGCATGGATTATTTTATTATATTTTATAAAAACAAAAATTTTAGTATAAGGATTTATTTACGAAAACCAGAAGAATTCGTATTTAATTTTAGAATTAACGAATGAAAGGATATTTTGAAAAATTAGATTAAATAGTGAAAAAGTAAATCTTGCGTACACACATAACAAAACAAATCGTGTATTTACGTCACAGGCGTATAATAGACGAATAATGTATATATAACTACGCTTTTCTTATTAAGTTTTGAACGCAAAGGTTCAATTTGTTGTAATTAAGAATTAATTCATTAAAAAAAATTTTTTTTATACATATCCATAAAAAATATATACATAGAAAATCTTGCACATTGTTTCTTTTTATCTACTTTTTAAATTTTACATGCATATTTAATTTGAGTTATATAATTCATTTTTGAAGTATATATGAGTAGAAAAAATTAAAGAATTGTATTAATTTCATCTTTATTTATCTCGTATAACAAATCTTCCTTCTACATAATTAAATCCATAGAACATATTTAGGTTTTAGATAAAAGAGAAAAGAAATTAATATATATATGTGTGTTATATATATATATATATATATACACACTTTTCTGAGAGACGAAAATTAGATGCTTACAGAGCTACAGAAAATTAAATGCTTATGTTCTAAGTTCGGAGTGGCCGCGGTAGCCGAGTGTTCTAGGCATCGGATCGTGGCTAGCATGTCATGAGTTCGATCCCAGTACCACTGAAGACCCGTCGTGTAGGGGAACGATGCACTTTAAATCTGTCGAGAGCTCAAACGTCCTCCCGTTGGTGTGGTGTGGTAGTTAGGAGAGGGGGTGCCAGCTCAGGTGTCTTCCGCGTCACTTGACCATAGTTCAAAATTACGCGGACCGTCCCCAAAAGCCCCCGTGTAGCTAAACAGTGGGACGTTAATATTCACTCACTCTAAGTTCGGAGGAAATAATTAAAAAAAATTCCAAATTTGGAAGCAAAATATATGATTGAAAATACGGTCGGATCCCTATTTAACGAATTCATCGGCATCGAACATTTTATTCGTTAATTCGGGGTTATTCATAATATCGGGGTCCAAAAGAGATACAAATTTTTTTCACTTCCTTATTGGAAATTCTATAAAAAGCAATTACACAAAAAACATCCACAGTTAGAATAACACAGTTTTTACTCAGCAGCTAAAAATACAATTAGAAAATTCTTACGCACCAGTTAATCGGAAATTTTAATTGACTATTAGGTGTTGGACAATCATTTTTATTCCTGACTCAAAAGAGTTCCTTTTCGACTTAATGCACACACAAAAAAAACAAACAAAAAAACATTGTGTCATTTACATCTTATTGCTTGAAGTATGTTTTTACAATTTTCAAACATAATGCAAAGCATTAAAAAATGTTACAGTTTTGATAGGAGTTTCATTATAAATTTCTGCATCAGAATCGCTGTTCATTGGTTCCGACAAATCAAAATTTCTACAAAAACCGTTCTTATAATAAATCTCTCTTCTCTCTAGAAAGAGAGAAAATCATAAAAACTCCTTAGATATCCTCTGCGTTGAGGAGTGGTATGAGATGAAGAAAGGAATTTCCTATCCTATTCAAAACTCATGCTATAGGTTGCACTCATCTGCACATGTAGAGTCTAATAGTAGGCTGCACCATCACCTCCTAGATGGCTGCACCCTTTCCAGTCAAAATTTGCTGCTCACAAGAAAAGTTTTTTTTTCTGTTTCTGACAAAAAGGATAATTCATTTGAAAAGAAATCCGATTTTTTCTAATCAAAACTAATGAAAACAATTTTTTTGAGCAGTTGAAATAATTTATGTGAATTCAACATTTTTTTTTTTATTTATTAAATAGGGCCTTTTAGTTTTCAATTTAATTGGAGGCGAGGGGGAGAAAAATTCGTTAAATAAGGGTTCGGTGAATCGGAATTCGATTTGAATATGATTTTTTAAAAATATATATTTCAATGTTACAGACGTTACAGTGCCAAGCCCTACAACCCAGAACACTGGCACATCCTGCCTGAGTGGACCCTGTATCAAAATTTCTTGCACATCCTCTTTTGGGGTACTGTTTTGTAATAATTTTCCTCTCATATGTTGGGGCCCTTGTAGCTTAGGGGGTCTCGTATCATTGATAAACGCCCCTGACCCCAGAATAATAAGATATCCACCAATGAGAAACAAGCTACTTTCCTTTGAACGTGCCGATGAGAAATTCCCAAGGCAAGAGAGCAACTCCACATTTCACCCTCTCGTTAACGTCATATGAATAGAATTGTTTACATTCTTAACATGAATGAAAAACGTTTCTACGATATGGTCGATATTTTTATTGAAAAATGTAAGCTTATTTCAAAATATAATTATCATTATTGTAGGAAATCTTGTATTCTCGAGTGGGATAGCTGAAAGATGCAATTTCAAGATGTTTTAAATAATTGGTTCACGTATGACTGTCTTTTTAACCCCTGTATATTCATGTATAATGAAGAAAACTGGTCAGGCTATAGCACGTTTATTTATTTTTTTAATTTAGTATAATTGTTGATTTTTTTCATTTCCAGATAACTTCTATATCACTTTCTTTCCTTTATTAGTTTTTATAAATAATCGCTAAGAAAAAGTTCACTTAAAAATACTGAATACTTCAAAATTTTCAAAATATATCCTTTTTCTTTTACGAGTGTGAATGAATTATACTATATCTGTTATTGTTTGAAAAATCGAAGAAAATATAAACGTGTGTAAGGTAAATTGTAGATCAACATGAAAGTGAAAATTTATGGTTAATTTAATTTGATTCATTCTATATTATTATTAAAAAAAGAAATTGAAATTGAAACAAAATGGTGCATTAAATATGTTCTTTGAATGATAGTTTATCAAATTTTTTTAAATATATCAATGAAGAGTAGTTAGTTAAATTGCATAGTTAAGTAGATCAATTAGTTGTTTGTTTCAAAAGAGTTTGGTCTATCTTGTTATGAATAAAATTGATGCTCTAAGATTAGAATGATATTTTACTTTTTTTTATCTACCTATTTGCTATCTTAATGATAGTTTGAGTTGGATCCTATTTTAATCCATTTTTATCATATACCCAGTAAATTGTCATATCGAATTGTGGTTAAACTTTAGAGTTCAATGCTTAAAATGAGTAGTTGGTGCTGGCTAAAGTGTGGATGGGGGGAGGGCTTTGGTGATATTTATCTAGATGTCATAGATAACTTGGCTATCGAATCTGGTCGCCAAAAACACCTTTCGCTAAATGAAGTAGCTTGGCAAACAATTTCAGTCGCCAAAAAAAATTTAAACCACCAAGGGTCCCCTTAATCTACACTTTAACCAATAATTCTTTTGTTTTTGATTTGTTCATTGTTAATTTATAATTTATATCTGATTGCTTTGTTACAATTTCAACTAAGTTGCTTTGTTTTAAGTATTGTAGGTTTAATTTAAAAAAAAAAAAACATCAGCATTTAATACTGATAGCAATTACAAACCAAAATTTTCAAAACTCATAAAATTTGATGGTACTTGCATATTATCGCTACATTCGCTAACGTTCAAGGTAACTCGCCAAGTTGACAACCCCAATTTCGCACAGAATGTGTGCTGAATTGACAATCACATGCTTTGTTTCATATAATGTCACCAACAGATTGTGATAGTACATAAGTACCAATTTGATTAATGAATTTTTTCATTGAATGAAAATTTTAATACATGTTACAAGTGGTAGCCATGTAAGATTTCTACAGATGATACATCTATCTGTTATGCCATCAGAAAAAATAATTGTATTTATAATTTCATACATTAAATTAAATTACTGTTGTAAATTTATTTTGGTAAAATATTATTTATACTTTCAATTTGCATAAACAAATAAAAACAGATATAGTACATTGTTTTTAAAATATTTTATAGAATACTTCATTATACCTGTGGTACATAACTTAATTTGGCTTAAGAAGTCTGGTTGAACAAAAAATGAGCTGTGAAGAACTCCAAGAAGTAAGTATAAAATTTATTCTTATTTATACACGTTCTTGTTTTACATGAATTAGCTAAGTTGAGAAAATATTTTAAGAACGTCAAGTTTTCATGAATATTGTTTATGAAAAAATTATTAGTATATACCAACCATTTAAATGGATACACACTTCTACTAATGTATTATAAATAGTATTCCTTAAGTAGATATTGAATTCCTATCCATCAATTTGTTATTTATTTCTTTGTCCAGAACAGATGACTTTGTTAAGCATGTTATTTTTCAGTAATTTTGAAAATTTAAACAGTTTTATACATGGTTAATGAAACTCATTTTTTTTTGTACAACTGAAAATGTAATGTTAATAAATGAATATTTTTCTTGTATAGTAATGGTCTTCAATCTTTGTTGATTCTCAAAACCCTTTAAATTAAAAGGTGCTTTTATGGAATCCCATTTCTAGAAAAACCCCTTCGGCTAATATATCTTAAAATAATATTTAAAGTGGATCAAAATGTTATAGGTACTAAATTAAAAACAATTTAAGAAAAATACTTTTTTTTATTAAAATTTTTTTGCACAACATTAATGTAATTTACACATTAGTAGCATTACTTTGTGATCCAAGTATCATCGACCCTTGCCTTATATTTAGTATGTATATTTAGTATTGCCTTATATTAAGTATTATGTATTTGTATTTTTTCACACAAACTGTCACAGTCTAGGTCTATTGAAGCTATCTGCAGTTGCATCTCATATTCTATGTCAATTTGTTTCTGTATTTTGTTTTTGTTGTCGCATACATTTTGAAATATTTTTAACTTAAATACATTGTTCATTGCATAATCTTTAACACTGTCATCTAAATCCAATTCATTATATTCAATTCCACTTAATTTTTCAAAACATTGCACTAACAAAAACACTTTATATTTGTTAACTACAAGTATAAAGTAAGTGAAGTGAAAGGGAAGTATATAACAACAAGTGAACAACTGAAAATTCACAATTTAGGTAGTATATATAAAGAAAGAATTCTTTCATTATATAATGAAAACAGCAGGAAATTACTTAAGAGAAAGGCTGTTTGGTACCAAATTTATTTTTTAAATTCCACCTGTAGGTCCTGTCTCGAGAAACACAGCTAAAAATACATAAGGTCATAGAAACTCCATAGAGAACATGAATCTGTTTTGCATGCATATTTGTTTTCTTTTTGAATTTTTGTTTTTACTCATAAAACCCCTCATATCCTTCATGGAACTCCAGGCAATATAGCAGTAGTGCTTAAGTTATTTTAATTTCTGATCTCTATTTTTTGCCAAAATTTATTGTACGCATCTGTATTATACACTGAGATTAATGTGAATCATAACTTATAAATATTGGAGCTTACATTAAAAAAATATAGAAAAAGTACAAAATTAATTATAATGATTTATTATAATTATGTTTAGCTATACTTGTTCCAAAAATTGGGAAATATATATTTAAAAACTACAAGTAGTGTTTTTTTTTCCAAAATTCATCTTATTATGTGATTTTAATTCTGTACTCGCATTTTAATTGCAAAATCATCAGAGAATAAATAGAGGGCATCTCAAATTGGCAGTTATCTTTTATTACTATGTCTCTTCACTTGCTGGTCTCAAAATATAGATATTATATATAAAAATGGACAATAGTTTTTATGAAAAAAATACCCTGTGTTATTGAGGACCCTGTGAACAAGGGGCTCAGTAACACAAGTCTGCTTAACATACGGTTTTATCATGACTTCATCTTTCATTAGAATTCATTTATTATATCTTTCCTAAACATTGTGATACCTTAATCCTTATTTTCCATTTTTATAAAAGTAACAATTTTATCTCTAATCTTTTGTTCTGATGACATCATGATTTTTTACAACATTAGTATTTTCTCTCTCTGTTGTATGTGTGTGAATCATTATTTTTTATATATAAATCTTCAGTTAAGAAAGAATAATCATAATTAATAATTGGTTGATAAAATAATAAATTTAATTTTCTTTAAATGTTTTTTGCATCAAAGTAAATATATATTATTTTCTTTCATGACAAACTGAAATCACAGAGGAATTCATATCAATGTTGGAACTTGTGTCATTATTCAATTTATATTGATACTGCAACTTGCAGTTCACTTAACATATGATTAAGTAAACACAAATCCCAACGATTTCATGTTAGCAGGGTTACACTGTAGTTATCTTATATTATAATTTTATATATCTTGCTTTCAAATAAATTTCTTTCAATTTCATTACCCACTTCAATTTTCTCATGATCTTTATGGGTTTCTCAATTCACATTTCAGTGTACTGCTATTGTAGAGTTTCAAATATGTCCATTTAAAGAGGTTAACTGTAAATTGATTTTAAATTATTCGCAAAGTTATAAAATCATTATTAAACTGATATTTCTAGTTAAACTTAAGTTTTTAGTTCAGTTTTAATTGTTAATTTAAGAGTTGACTATTATTACATATTTTTTATATTTATATTTCTTTTTTAGGAAGAAAGGGAGGTACTTTTATCAATTTATGATGGAGATAAATGCTTTCGACAACTTTCATCTACAAGTTTTCAGTACAAAGTAATCTTGATTAAATTTTTTTTGCAATGTATATAATTTTAGAAAATTTATTCATGTATAAATCAATTATGTTTACTAAAAAATATTCATTCTCTGATTTAAGTGCTTTGTTTCAGGTGAGATTTTTGAAACTCCTTGAGTTTTAATAATAGAAATTCAATAATTGATTTTTATTTTAAATTTATAAGTTGGTTTAAATTAAACTTTATTGCATGATAAAAAAATTAATCTTTTAATTAGTGCACTTGCACAAATTTTATGTCTAATATACTATTTCATATACTGTTCTCACATAAAGCTCCTAAATTGGCTACAAGTTGTTGCCATTCTTCTATCCATCTGTGAATAAGCCTATTTTATCACTCAAGGTCTATGATGTGGCTGTACAATTTTGCATGGTCAACCTGACAACATGTGTGTCTTCTCCTGCAAAGAAGACAGACATGTGGAGGGAGGCCATTGTGAGATCCTGAATGGTGTTCAGTAAGACCCACCTGAACCCATTGATTCCATATTCGCCTAACAATGGGTGAATTCTGATGAATGCAGGTAATAATATTGTAGAATGATGAACCACACATTTAAATTGGCTGGAAATCATTGCCATTCTTCTGTCCATTCCCTTCTTTTGTAATGCATAAATTTTTAAGATTAAATTTCAATTCTTTTGTATATTTCATATATGAATCATGTACAAATATGTATGTATCATGTATTCTTTATTTTTAAATCTATGGTCACATTTTTAAATATTTTTTCCCCTTCATATTAAAGTTTTATTTTCTAATTATATATTTTATAGGCATTATGCTACATTATTTATTTCATATAGTGTAAAATATATTGTTCAAATTGTTGTAATTATATGGTCTTAAGATTTGTAAAATAGAAAGATACTCAATATATTCTTCAATAATTAGTTGATAATAAAAGAAGATGCAGATTTATTTAGAGTAATGATAGCAATCCCAATGAAACTATTAAACTATCACCAACAAATCTAAATTATATATGTCTGACTATTTAATACAATTATTTAAAGATTTTTATATAAATATAAAACCATAAAGTGTGTGGTACAAAAACAAAACACATAAGAGTTCAAAAATAAAATAAAAAAATAATAAAAATAAAAACAATTTTTCTGGCATCAAAAAAAAAAAAATTTTTTTAGACAATGTGAAATTAAATCATTTTTGAAAATAATGGATGTGCAAGTATGATCAGTTGAAATTTTGAACTATACCAAATACAAATATACCAATACAAATCAGAATGAAGATGAACAGAAAGGGATTGTTAAGATTCTATGGGAAATGAAATGATGGTACATATTGGGCTACTACTGGAATAAAATGAGGACATCATGCCAAGGAGTTAATTTTAAATTATGGTACAGGAATATTGTTTGTAGAATTAAAGAAAATTATATTGTAAGAATTATGACATATATACCTAATCATAAAAAAAAAGGAAAGCGCATGTTCTGAAAGTTTATAAAGTTCTTTTTAACATGGACTTCCTTTGGAAAATGTGTGCATGTTTCTTTATGAACATAGTTATTATTTTCATTTGTGTGTTGCAAATAGATATCTGAAATGACTTAATAAATATTTTGATTTTTCTTTTGTGCATAACTGAAAAAGTCATTGATAAATATTCAATTTTTCCATTTAAGAGTTCTCAGGTATTTGTTCATATGTAAGGGAATATTGCCATAGATATGAAACTTATTCACAAGTTTCTAAAATTAGCAACGTATCTTTTCATCGAAAAAATCCAGCTAGGACCTTTATTGTATACCAATCATATTTTATTGTCATTCTTGATTTTATAACACACACTAAAATGTTTTTCTTCAAAAGCTGTTTATTTTATAATGCTCTTTTTTCTTTTAAGATAGGTGAGGATGATAATCCAAAATCCTTCCTATTAGAAATATCGTGGGTTTCACAGTACCCCAATGTACCACCTACTATTAATTTGGATGCATTTTATAATAAGAAATTGTAAGTTTTAGGACTAATTTTTATTCCTTTTCTACTCTTAGATAAGAAATTTATGATGTATTTGGTTCTTTTTAATTCAGTTTTGTAGTTCTTATGATTTTGGTAATGAAAATATCATTGCAAGGCATTTTTAATTTATATAAGAATAGGATTAACATATATGCCAAAGTGTCATACATTTTTCATATATTATTGTACATAAAAAATTAACAAAGTTACCTAGTATTAATACAATTTTATAAATGTTGAAAAGTACATTCAAAAGCATTATTTACCTTGAAAGTTGTAGTATTAACCTTGAAATTTATACTATTTTTAATAATAAAATAAACATTGAAATATTAAAAGCAATGTTGGAAATGTAAGAAACTATTTCAAAACTGTGTGTCACATTGGTAATTTAAGAGATTTTCAGTTTTATTACATGATATACATTTATCAATTTAGAAGACAAACATTTCATTTGTATTTTGAAAACTTAATTATGTTATAAAATCCTATACTTTTTCTATAACAAGGCAGTTGCAATTGATAGTTTTTCTTTTTTTAAAGTTATGCCAATTTTATAAATGATTGGTTGTACTTAAAAACAATATCAATTACAAATTTCTTTAGTATACCATTATTACTTTTTTATTATTTTAAACTTTCATATTTTGAATTTATTTGTGAATGCTAGGCATGTATCTGTTGTAGTCAAATAATATTCAAGTGTCAGCTTGGGTGAGCTTTTACTTATGGATTAAATGCTATTAAGAAGAAAACTTCCTAAGTCATCTGTGTAGACACTTGTTATTTAGAGCAGTGTGGTCCAACTCACGGGCTGTATGCAGCCTTATTCCTTTTGTTAGTATTTGCTCTTTTTACTAAATAGTATTAATTAAAAATTTGGAAAAAAATTATACCTTCTTCTGCACAGTAGCCAGAATAAAATGTATTTGTGCAAAACTGGTTGAGTTTAAACAGACTATGAGGTAAATTAATTAGCAGTGTTCAGTAAAATTCAAGGTAATACAATCAGCAGTGTTGGCAACAGCAATTCATAACACAGCTATCAATGTTAAAAATTATTTTCTTTGTATTGTTTTGCAGATTATAAAAAAAAGAAGATAAACTAAGAAGTTGCTGACATTGGCAATGCTACTCATCAAATAGCAGCACCTTAAAATCTTTATTCATCTTTTGACAGCCACCACAATAATAAGTTTTACTCTTCAGTCGTTATAATCTGCAGCATGCATGCTGTAATTTTCAGAGGAAGAAAATAGCAGGAAAGTTACTTTTTTGTTGAACATAATGATAAATCAGTGTGTTATCTGATCAAGTCTTCAGTGTTTTGGACGTGTAGATCAAGAGTAGGCACTATATCATCTAATATAAATCAAAATATGACCAATACCAGGGAATTGCTAGGAGTTGTGTGTTTATTGAAACGAACTAGACAGAAAAATATGTTTCAGCAAACATCAAATGCTGATTTAAAGATGCTTTATAAGAGCTATCTAAAAGTAGAATATTTTTTAGGGGCAGTGAGCTCATTAAAAGTGCATTTTCATTAGGAGATAGATGGCTAAAAACTACTACTCTATAGTTCTAGATGAGAGTACAGATATAGCTGACATCAGCCAGCTCATTATCTTTGTTAGAACAATAAACAAAGAATTTGAAATTCATGAAGAATTCTTGGATGGCCATGTGGCATGTGGCCAGTTTGAAAATTCCTTTTCCACCTCATTTATCTGGCTATCATTTCCACAAACAGCTATACAGTTAGGCTGAGTATGACATCATGATGTCCTTATTCCTTTATTTTATGAAATTCAAATTAATTTTTTGATCTGCTGTATGTTCCACCATTTTGTATTGATCAAATTTTAAGTGGTTTCTATAATAATTCAAGATAATATCGGTAGTAGGAACAACATATGAAGAAATTCTGGGTGAAAGGATGTCAAATAATACGCAAGAGGAAAATGTACTGAAACAAATTCAATTATTTTATTGTAAGGTCCTCAAAGCAATAAAGCTGTTATTAAGTTATTTTGAGGAACAGGGTTCTCAGATTAGGGCAGAGCAAATAAATCTGTCATGTAATAGATTAAAGCTATTTTTGCCAGTGTAAACCTAATGCGGAGCACATTTTCAAACAGAAAAAATGCCTCGAATTTTTATAAAAATTTGTGACATTGTAACTATGCATTTGTTTATAACAGTGTTTTTAAAATTTTCAAAATATTTCATAAATAATTCATTTTTTCTTTTAACATCTAAAGGGATTGCTCATTTAGCATTACAGTATAGGAGAAAAAATGCGAAACACATTTTATAAAAGAAAAAATGTGTCAACTTGGATAAAAATGAGTAGTATGATAAAATAAGTGATTCCCTACAGGTTAATGAAACCAGAATATAGTATCAATGTTTGAGAGTACTTCTATATCTTAACAAATATTCCGAATTTGGGTCCTACTCTTTAACATTAGCCGAAGACAGCTTTAAGGGCAAAAAAATGCCTGTAAAAAACAATTGTACATAGAGGATTGGTTTATAAAATAATAATTTCAAAAATGTCAAAGCAAAGGTATTAGTTTTTCTTTCCAAGACAATTGGAATTATATCAGTGTTAGAACTTAAATGATAACTATGGTTCCCAATAACTTAATTTTAATGGGGTCAAATTGTATTATTAAAGAATGTATAATTTTTTATAAAATGTTTCTTTATGAGTTATTTTAGAATTTAGTATCATGTTTCTAATAATTATTTTAATTTTATGTAAAGTAATTGAATCTTTTCTTTCTTTTTGTTTTTTTAGTTATGTTTCAAAAATAATTTATTATTTTTTAACTTCTGTTTAGAAATGTTAAAAAATAAAAATTTTACTTTTTACAGAATTCCTGAAGTAAAAAGTGCAATTATTAACAAATTATTAGAAGAGGTAAATTTATTTTTTTTATATTGAATGCATTTTATTACTATGATAATCTCATTTGACTTCCCATTTCTTTAAAAAAACAACCCTCAAGAATAATTAAATGAACATGATATATATTATTAAATCTTTACATTTATAATTTTTCTCATGTTTGATCTTTTGTACATTTATATTTAAAACAAGTTTGATAAATTATATATATTATTAACTTGATTTTCCTGATTACTGTTAATAATAAATTTCATAGTTACTATGTTCAATGCAGCATATTATTTGCTTCTTTCATGGAACAATGCTTGTGTGAAAGAAGTTTATCATGCAAGTATTACATTTATAGTATGTGCAAATGTTTGCAAGAAAAGCTCAGGTAATAAGTAAAATAAAAGAGGATTAAAAAGTATATATGAATATATACAACTTAAAATTAATTAATATATGAATACAAGAAATTATTTGTTAATCTTGCTATACACTAAAAAGTCAAATCATTATGATCTCCCTCTGCACAATAGTTACTTGAATGATGTAAAGAGCACACGGTCAGGTGAGAATGTTATTCAACTGCTGTTAGAGTTGTATTTTTTTGACTGTTTGCTTGTGATGGGGAAGGTAGCTGATCAAATCATCAATGAAAAAAGGCGATGGGATCTGTAAGGTATGCTAGATGATGTAATTTGTTCAAGCTGGGGCTGTGATCATTACTAGAGAACATTGAGAGAGAGATAGAGGAGCGATATACTAGTAAAGAGAAGTGCCTGAAAATGAATGCTGAAGCTGTGTGTGTATTATATTATCATTAACTATATTTGTTTGAGTGGCTTTTTATATGTTAATGTTTAAATAGAGATATGGCTACTTAAAAATCAGCGATTTTGTCTTGTGACAAATAAAATCAGACCTGTGAACTTTATTGGAGCCAGCCTGGTGAAGTAAAATTGGTGGCAACCAATGGCACAGCTGACTGCTGAATACAATGCAGGTCTAACTAGAAGTGTTTTGGAACACGATTCAATGGATTTTGTTAGATATGACTGGAAAGTTATTGTTGGTTGAATGAATCAGGATTTCTGATTCATCACATCAGTGGCCATGCTTCTAGGCAAACAGTTGATGCATGTTTTGCTAGTCATATATAAGCCTGTGATGATGTTATTTTGGTTTTGAAGACTTATAAGGGAATCTCCTTTATTTATAGTAGAACATAATAGGTAAAAAATGTGAAATATCTCAACATCAAGTTGTCTCTTTAAAAGGCATTTATCTACCCCACTGAGGATAGAATCTTCCGGCAGGACATTTCTGGTAATAAGACTGGAATTATGCTGTTGTGGTTTGAGGATGAGCATGTTAATTAATTCCAGTGGATCCCTGATTCATCTAATTTTAATTCCATTAAGTATGTTTAAGATGTCATGGAATGGCAACTCAGAGTAAAAACCACCACTTGACTATTCAGAAATTGCCCAACTGTGGTCTGAACATGATGCAATCTGCTTCCAGCCATTTCGCTAAAAATTGTGACATCCATGCCAAGACTGGTTGTAGCTTTTTTTGTAGCACTGTATAAGGTGGTTGGTCATAATAATTTGGCTCCTTAGTGTATATATCAACAATTTTATTTCCTATTCATTACAAAATATTTTGAAAAAAAAAATAATTATATAAATATAATATACTTGCAAACCATTTTTCTTTTTGAAAGGCTGGGATGCAAATTGGTACTCCTATGACATATACTCTTTTTGAATTGGCTAAAGACAATGCTGAAGAGCTTACAAAGTTACAGCCGGAATGTTTGATATCTCCAGAAGAAGAAACAGCCATAGAAGCGGTAATGTATATATGTAATAACTTTTTAAAAAAAATCTTCGAAATTTCTTTATTTTATAGTATTTCTAAAATACTGAAGTTTTGGCAGTATGTATGGATATCTTTGTTCGCTACAATTTAGTAATATATTTAATGAAGAAAAAAAGAAGTTAAAGTGAAATAATACATTTTAGAATAAATTGTGCTTCAAGGAATAAAAACATTTTAATTTTAAATGTATGTAAATAAGCCAAATTAAACTTCTAACTAGTTTGAAATAGGAAGGCAGAATTATGTCGTTTCACTTTTTTTCTAAAAACTTTCATTGCAGATGAATTTTTTAATATTATAAATTTTAAAAAATTATGCTAGAATTTAATTTACTGGAGCTTTCTTATATATATACCTAATTTTATGGATAATTTGGTTGTAACTTTTACTTACACAGCATACATGATAAGTTTATAATTATGTTAATTTTTTTTTTATTTATAATATACATTTTTTTCATATTTTGAACTGAATGCATTGATAAGTAAAAATTATATTTTGTAATATTCAGGAATTAAAAAATAAAATAAAAAAATTTATGCCAAATATTGCCAACTTTAAATAATATAGCATTATTGAAATTAATTGTACAAATCTAAATAGAAGAGAAAATTTTCTACTTTTTTCTATACAAATGTATTTTTAAAGAGTAAATAAAGTTAAAGTATAGACTGTGTATATCAAATATGTAACCTTTATTCAAGCATTTTAATGCACTAGAATTTTGTTTGATTCAATTTCTTAAGTACTACTATACAAAAAAAGTAAAATTTTATTTTTTAGGTATCTGCAAAAAAAGAAAAAAAACCACAACTAAGTAAACAACAAAAGAGACGACTTGCAGAGAGACTTGATGCTAAAGGAGAACGTCCAAGAGGTTGGGATTGGGTTGATGTTGTAAAACATCTTAGTCAAATTGGTTCTAAAACAGATACAACTTAATATATTGCTGTGAAACTGTCAGTCATATGTATATTATTTCGTAAAAATATATTTTTAAAGTTGTATACAAGATTAAAAATGTTGCTCTCTAGATATGACTATTATTTTTAGCATCTCCTTTTTTTTTTGCTACACTGTACCTTTTTTCAAAAATCTTTTTTGGAGACAGTAGCAGTAAAAATAATTTATTTTATATTCAGATTATATTATTAAATTGATTCTGAAAGTAAAAAGTAAGTTTGACCAGCCATTGTTTTACAATTTTGAAGTTTTTTCAAACTATTTAGTTATTTATCTTTCTTAGATTATTGCAAGTTAGTTAAGTATGGATTTGAAATATTTTTAAAATAATAACCTTAGCATTTTTTAAAAAAGTAACTAGAGATCTCAGCCCTAAATCCATACAAACTTTTATAGAAGTTACGTTTGGGAGTATATACACAAAATTTAAGGCTCTATGATGAAGAGAAAAAAAGCCTTGGGGATTAGAAAACACTTTTATACCTTTAAAACTGAAAGTCTGAGAAAACGCATTTATAAGTTTGTTTATGCCCTTATAAACTTTAATGCCTGTAAAGCTCTATTTTTTAATGTTATTTTCCAGTGTATATTAAAACCCTATTTTGATTAAATATGACTGAAATTAGTTTTAATTCAAAATATTTTTTTTTATTAATATTGATATCATTTGTTAAGACAACAGTTTATTCAGCTTAATTTTAACCTAATGTTTTGAAATACAAATATTTAAGTGCAAAATAATGGTACTAACTTAAGCTACAAATAGCAGCTTTGTTCATAGCATTTATTTCAGGCAGTTTAGGCTCTTGGTGTACAACTTTAAAACACTACAATATTTTTAGTATAGTGTAGTTTGGTACATCAAAGAAATATTCAGTTTTACTTGCAATGTAAGCTGTTCTAGTTTTAATTTAGAAAAAGAATTTTAAATTGTGTAGTTACACTATACTTCTATTCCATGTATCAGAAGTTTAAACAGATTTGTTTAGTCCATGAAACGTTAAGACATAAATATGCTTTGATTATAATAGTGTGAGAGTTGATATTTAATCAATGGACTGAATTGCAAACTGAATAGAGGTTGTCTTTTATATTGTAGTTTTTGATTCACAAGTAGACAATCTTTTTGATGTGATATCTTTCCTCTCGATTGCTGGAGATTTGTGGGAGTGATTTCGTGAAAAGGGACGGAATGCGTAACAGGAAGTTGGTCAAGCGAGCGCTATTCAGTGAAGTTCTGTTTTTCTCTCCTTCATTCGGGAGGGGCTCCACCCCCATCCCCTGCGGTCTAGGCCTTGGGATCTTTGTTTTTGTTTTCTCACTGTAGGATCAGAGAGTCACTAAGATCCTTTAGGCAGAGACGTGGTTAGACAATGATGAACATGTTTCGATACCTGACTTCAACTGCTGTGTACAATTTAAACGACCGGGCCACAGAGCAGTTGGTGTTGCGATCTATCGTAAACAGAACAACATATGGATATTACTTATCGTCAAACAAGAGGACTGGGTATTGTTAGTTAAGGTATTGGGGACATGTGCGGCAAAATGCTTATCTGAAAATGGACAAACAGTGATTTCGGTGGTCCTATACATTTCTCCGAATCAAACGGTTCAAAAAATTAAAGATTTCCTGCATTTTTTACTTTTACCATATACCGAAGGTGGTTCTCTTTTTTTAAAAAAAAAAAAACTATTACTCTCTTCCCATGATTTTGAGTGGTGATTTTAAAGTTTTCAGTTTGCTAGAAGCCGAGCCACTCATAGCTTTTTTGAATGATGAACTCAAGCTCGAAGTGAACACAAATCGAAATGTTTCGACAACTAACAGTGGTACTGCTATTGCGCTATTTTTCAACGGTTTTTAAATACTTTGAAAGCACAAGTATATGTGTCATTTTATTTATCATAAATTATCATTTCCGCTCTTCCCCAAATTGAACAAAAATGATTATTTTTGATAAAAAATTGCATTACTCCTTGTGTTAATTAAATAAAATTTTCATTAAAGATATAATTATTCCATAGAAAATTATTTCCAATCATACTCGATTAATTTGTTTCAGGATTTAAGTTGCTATTGCGAATTTACCACGATAACATGTCAGATGTTACACATTGTATGCGACTACTGTTAGGCTCGCTTCTTTTTTTAAAAATTTATATTCAGAAAAAATGTTAATGAACAGTTTTATTAAAAATACACATATATAAGCAAAATTGTTTCAATACCTGGAATGTTGATAAAAATTGTGAATGATCAAGATTCATTAACATTGACTAGAGTTGATCAACTAGCATTTTGATGAATTCTTTAAATCAAATTATGTATACTTAAGAGCCATTTGGAAATTGAAATAAAACAATAATGTCAAACTATCAAGATATTTATTAGAAAACAGTAGCAGGTGTAAAAATTTTAACATGTCATCACAATACATTCTTTTCTTAACCACTTGGTCCCATGTAGGTTATAAAAAGTATTCAAAATATTTATGTACAGTATGAGAACAAATTGATAATGTGCCAGCATTTATAGTAATATATACTTTTTCTTTAAAATGCTGCGATAAAAAAAGAATTCATAATAAACATACAAAATACTTTTTACAGTTTTTCATTTATATTACATATCACAGTAGTTATGAAAGAAATTAAAAATATTTATACAAATAAAAATGTTAAAACTTTTTCAAGCACTCTATAAAACAATAGTTATTCCTGTCCCCATGATTAGTAATTTATTACATATCATTTTATCAAGATATCACATTTCGAATACTTTCCTATCATGAAATATTTACAGAATACTACTTAAATACTAAAAAGATTCGATTTTTATCAGTTTTCAAGCCTTTGGTAGCCTTCACCAACATCTTGTTTTGCAGAAAATATTACTGGTGATGATGGTTCTGGCTAAAAATAGTACAAAATGTAGATTAAAAAAAAAAAAAAAAAAAAAAAAAGAGAAAAACTTATAATTTTTATTTGTAAATCTATATAATACAAATTAAAAGTGAATTAGGGCTATATGTTGTGCAGATAAAATAACCTATACATGAACTAAGGTACATAGTTAAACATTCTGTATATAATAAAGAGGACATGCATTTTTTAAAATAAGACCAGGCACAATGGTAAATAATTGTAGAGGAGAAAATTCCAATCAATGTTAAAAATTTTTTAATCGCATTTATTAATTACAGCTTTTTTTAAAAAAAAATAGTTGTCTGGAGTAACCCTTTTAAATGCAATACTATGATCAAAAGGTAATACAAACTATTTATTGATTGAAATTAAAAATCAAAGCTCAAATGTAAGAACTATGGAAAGAAATTTATTCAATTTATAGCATGTTCCAGTAATGGACATTGATGTTGAACATCTAGTTTTTTACATAGCTTTAAAAATGATTAATGATATTTATGTTCAAACTCGATTTTTGTAAACACAATTTTTGAGAATTTTTTTGAAATGTTATTCAAAAGTAATACAGATTAAGCAGAAAATTAAAGAATTTTACAATTACATATTGGCCTTATATTCCCATTTTATCTCCTAACACCAATAACATGGACAAAAATCAGCTTTTTAAATTTATTTCTGGGCATTACAGAAGAAACAAAACTAATAGATCTTTTGTGTGTGTGTTCCAGTATAAATTTTATCTAGGTACTTGATAATACCCATTAAACAAAAGTAATGCAAAAAAAACTGTCCTAAATCATTTTCATCTGCAGTAAAAAATTTATTTCTCCTTTGTATTGCATATAGTTATATCACATTGGCTAAATGCAGCAGGTAATCTATTGGCATGAAATTGTGAAAAATTTCAACTGGAGTTAAAGTAACCAACTCGAAATATTTCTCTAACATTTTCAATGCTGTCAATTTTTTAGGTTTACTCAAAATTTATACCCCCCCCCCCTCCAGCAATATTGAATCTTTCTCATTTAGTCTACTCTTTGAAGTTGAAGGTTCTTCAGAACCAAATGCCGTTTCATGAGATAGTTCATCATTATTAAGATTTTAGAAATTCCAATTTTACATCAAACATCTGCTAAATAATCAATTCAATCTCCTTCATTTGTATAAAATTAATTCGATGCTCCTACAATCTGAAATGGTTTTGAATAAGACATCTGATCAGCATTATAGATTTTCACCGACTAAAGAAACATACAGCCAGGAAAAGAAAAAAAATCTTACATTATTCTTCAATATAAATGCCTGCTCAAGTGAATTATAAGAAATGTCTAACTGTTAATGAATGTGTGTGCTTTTCTGAGGCAGCTATGAGTAATCCTCTTCAGATCCATCAGGAATGTGTAGAAGAGAGTTTAAAAAGAAACTAAAATATATGTTTAGAGTCATAAGCAACTTTTATCGACATTTACTAGTAATTTATTGCCACATTTTTCAATGTTTTACAAGTGCTAAATAGATAGTTATGACATTCAAATACTGTATCAACTAAATTATCAATATTGTTTACCTTGAAACATTTGAAACTGGCAGCCTGCAAACCAGAAATATAGATTCATTTCAAAATCAGATAATTTCATAGTTCAATCAATGCCGTTCTTTTTTACTGTCAGCATAAATATGCGAAATTATTGCAAGCAATGAAGCATTCTCTAACCTCAAATATAATCTGAAAACCCATTGTAGGAAGGAATGTCAGTATTACACCCCCCCTCTTTTTGTGAACAAGTTTAAGCAGTATTGTTGAATCAAGTCAAATGTCATTTGTTTAAACCAGAGAAAGGAACCTATTTAAATGAGCACCACTCAGCATTAAGAAAATAATAATGCCAAACTATTGGGCATTAATTGTAATAAATCCATTTTTTCCCCAATGAAATTCAAGATGCATTTTAATAGATTAAAGAAAAAAATCTTATAAACAGTTTTGATTTTGTAAATCCAATTTTAAAAAAAATGTATTTGTAAATATAAAGTATTACAAAAAAAAAAAAAAAAAAAAAAAAAAAAAAACTTACTACAATAATCAATGGTTCATCTTCAGGATCTACTTCTTCATATTTTTTAGATTTGTAATAATTATGTTTTTTTACCAAATAAAGCACCACTATGTCACATATTACAACTTCCTGTAATTAAAAGTAATTTTTTAGTTCTAAGAAATTAAAACTTTTGATTTTTAGGTTTAATAACTTATTATTTAGTAAAATTACAGATTTTAACTAAACTAAATTAATTAACAGAACAAGAAAATATTTTATGATCAATCAAATAATATTTACTTACTACAGCAAGTAATCCTAATCCAGCACCAACATTTTGTAAAAGTGGAACAATTCTGAACTTTCCAGCTTGACCAACTACACTTATTGATAACCTTATGCCATACATTTTATATAATGTACGTCTATCATCAGAATAATAATTGGCATATCTAGATGAGTAGAATTTAACAAAACTTAGTAATAAATTGAAAAATATATTTGATTTCTTTTTATGTGCCTGAGAACAAAAATTATGATTTATATTAGTAACATGAAAGGTTTTATATTATGTTTAATTTTTTTTTGTAATTAATTCCACGAATAATGCAAGATATGGTCAAGAGTGTATGCAGATTATGCACTGAAATTACACTATACATAACAATTAATAAATTCATTTTATTTGTAAAATTAAATTTTCAACCAAGAAAGAGTTAAGATAATCAATACTAAGTATAAGATAAAACATATAAAAACTTTAATATTTCAATAATGAGAGATTTTATTTCCTTAATTGTATATATAATTTTAGCATATGCTGTTTCTCCCTTCCACCCAATAACATATATTTTATCTATATCTATTTCAATTTAAAATATTTCAGCCTTTTTATTTACAATTAAACAAAAAAGAAAAATCACATGGTATTAACTAATAATACCACATGAATTCAATTTTAAAAGAAATACGTAAAAAAAATTCAAGTTTAGCCTTGGAAGGGGGAATAATTTGATTTTTTAAAGCATTTTTTATTCAATTTGATCTTTTTTAAATTTGAAAGTTAAAACAAAGTACACAAGGGTGCAGCTTTGGCTGCATCAATGATAAGGGGCCCCAATATGTGTTATATTTTTAAACTTTAAGTTTAATTAATTATTCATTCTATTTATTTTCCAAAAAAGGCCCCACCTCCCCAAAAAATTTGATACAGGACCCAATCAGGATTAGTTACATTTGTAAAAATTCAGTCAATATAAATACAAAATAATGCAAGATGTCTTTCTAATTAAAAAATTATATATAATTTATTATAAATTACTAACTAATAATTGGCTATCATCACTAAAAAACTTTTTTTAAACCCCTTAAGTGCAGCATATGTCTCATTCAACCGGTGCACATTAAGTGTCCTGTACTTATACATCTTTGCACTGCTATCAGTAAAACTATTCCGAAGGCTTTGGAATGCAATAAAATGACAATGTGTTTGCAAAGGATTTTCTTATTTCTGAGAAAAATTTGCTTACTCTTGTGCCTTTTCTCCCCCCCCCCACCAACACATTGCATATGCACACCTATGTGAAAAACGGTAGCACTGGGGAGCAAATCATGGAACTTTTAACCAGCAGATAAAAGGTTAATGGAAAAATCGACAGCTGTCAAAATATTAAAGAATTTTCTAATTCTTACAATAAGCATTTACACAATAAGCAATAAGATAAACTGTTTATGCAGAGTTAAAACATTTGTTGCTATAAAGGGAATCCGCCCGAGTGTAGTATAATTTGAATTTGCCGATTTTTATCGAAATTTCATGGTGAGATAACGAATTTATTCAGGTGCGTGGTTTCATTTGGTAACCCTTGACTTTTGATTTGTTGTCTTATGCAAATAAGGTCACGTGTTGCTTTTAAAAAATTGCTATTGGTTAATTAATAAATTTGCGGATAATTTCAACACGCGCAGACGATTTTCAAATTAAAAATTCCATCTTTAATTTATTTTTTATTTTAACATTTATTTTCGTCCATATTGGATACTTTGCGCTTCAAGCCATTTTTAATATTCCATTTTCTCAATTACTTTTATTTTCCTTCGATTTATCCTGAAGAGTATGTCTGAAAGGTATGATTTGTGTTTTTTTTATTTGGAACAAAAGGGTAAATTGACTGTGATACAGTGGTGCATGGAAAAAGGATTGATTGCTGCCAGTTCTGAATGTTCTGTTTGCAAGAAAGCTATGCGTCTGGTGAAAAAGAATTCTAGTGATGGATATATTTGGGAATGCCAAAAGAAAGGAGCGAATGGGCATCGCATGAAGAGATCCGTCAGGAAGAACAGCTGGTTCGAGGAGAGTAAGCTGAGTAGGCTTGATATTCTAAAATTAACGAATATGTGGGTGTGAAAGGCCAACCGTAACTTCATTTCGTTTGAACTAACTGTTTCAAAGAAAACAGTCACGGATTGGATGAGTTTTTGTAGAGAGGTATGCATGGGAATGTGCATGTACGACAGTTCGATGCTTGGAGGTCCGGATGTGATTGTAGAGATTGACGAGAATATGTTTGGTAAAAGGAAGTACAATAGAGGCAAACGAGTGAATGGAACCTGAGTGTTTGGAGGAATTGAAAGATCTTCGAATAAGTGTTTTTTCCATGTGGTTCAGGATAGGTCGAAGGATACTCTTCTACAATCCATCAAGAGCAACATAAAGGAGGGTACCACCATCATATTGGATTGTTGGAAAGCTTATAATTGCCTGGAAGATGAAGGTTTCCTTCATCTTTCAGTCAATCACACGTTGCATTTTAAGGATCCAGAAACAGGCGCCCACACAAACTCCATTGAGGGTTCGTGGAGTGCCATTTAAAAATCTCTGCCTGGAACCCGCAGGTGTAAGGATCAATTTGATTCTTATCTTGCAGAGTACATGTGGCGAAAGATGAAGCAACCCAACAATCCGAATGACCTATTCACTGCCTTTTTAGAGGTAGTGAAAGAAATATACCCTCCTTTAGAAGAGCTCTCCTGAGCGCATGTAAGCCTACTTCTGAAGTATTCTAAATTACGATTTCTACTGCTTAACATAATTATATTTTTAATTTTATGCATAAATGATACCTTTATAAATATTTCTTTTAATTTCACATTACTATCTCTTCATATTTATTTCAAAATTACATTTTGTAAATTCTTAGAACACCTACTGATTAATTAAATAGCTTGGCTATCGCGAGAAAAATATCTTGGCGAACGCTTTTAGTTGCCAAAAAATTCACACAGCCAAGGCCCCCCCCCCTATATTACACTTTAATCAGGGAATCAATTGTACAAATATAAAGACTGAATAACATCTTACCTGAAATTCCAACCAGGAGCTAATTTAGCATTTGGATCATCCAGTCGGCTAAATTCATATTTAGGAAAACAGTATTTTTTATCGAAATCCAAATTGCAGTCCCATTTAATAACAACAGCAATAACACCACCCTATAAAAATATTAGACAACTAAATTTGATATAAGAATCATTTTTAAAACAAAATCAATCTTCAAAATTATTTTACGTTTACCTTCCCATTCTATTTAATTATACCCAGATATTTATCACAATTATTAGCTTGTTCTTGGTAAAAAAGTTATATTGATGATGCTGTCTCTTGTTTTAGCACTACCAATTTTCAAAATTCTTTAGTAACAAGTTTGACACTGCCATCTACTACTTGAATGTGACTGGAAAAGCTTTGAAAATCTGTCTAAATAATTTATTTCCTCATAATCTTGAAGGATGAATGGCAATTACAGCTGTTGTTTCATCAGACCCACAGAAATTACTGACCAATAATGTTTAAGCTCATTTCCATTTATCAATGGTTTCATACCGGGGGCTTAGGTATCAAAATTGAGGTTGTATCGTAGTTTAAGATAGTGGTCTTCAAACTATTTTCCACAGATCCTTGGGATTCCACGAGTCACAATTAAAAAAATCAAAAAGAAACTTATAAAAACTCATTCTCTGTCATTAAAAAATTAATAATTTTATTTATAATGTAATAAAAGAATATTAGAACATTTTATCTTTATATGTTCTACCTACTTGATCATAAATATTTTATTGTTTACTATCCCAGGTTTTACAAGATAATTTTTTCTCGCTAGTAAAATATCTTGCAAAACTATATAGTTTTCTAATGAAAAATGCAACCATTTGCATCTATGAAAAAAATCTACAATAAAAGAGAGGGAACAACTTATCAACATATAATCAGATTTGAGGTTAAAAATCTTTTTTTGAGCAAGAACAGTTCCTAAATTTTAGGTTGCAAACTAATGTAAAATACACAACATTTCTCACACAGCTATAAACATTTTAATATCATTTAGAACCATTTTAATACCATTTAGTAAAAAATATTTCTCAACATGAGTGGCTACAAAAACAAAGTATAGAAACAAATTAATAGATGAATATGTAATGCAATTGCAGTTAATCTCAATAGACTAAGACTTCGACAGTTTGTGTGAAGAAACGCAAGCACATATCCCTGTTATTAAACATAGTGCATGGGTAGGTGACACTTGGATCACAGAGTAATATTATTGAGTTAATTATATTAAAAGTAGATAAAAAATTTAAAAAATAAAACAATATTTTTATAATTGCCTTTATATAAAGTACCTATATCATGTTGATCTACTTTAAATATCATTTAAAAATATATTCTATGTGTGTGTGGAATAGGGTTCCATAAAAACACCTTCTAGTTCTAGGGTTTCCACAAAAACACCTTCTAGTTCTAGGAGTTAAAAAAAAACACCTTCTAGTTATAGGGGTTCTATGCTTTAAAAAAGTTTAAAGACCACTGATTTAGGGTATACTAGAATGAAAACCAATATAAGCACATTATTGAATCATTCGTGCTATCCTGCTTAAAAAACGAGATTTGAAAACATTTGTGAATATGGTAACGGGCATTTATATAACGAACAGATAAACAGAAATTTATTTAAAATATACATTCTTAGCATTTATATCTAGTAATATAAAAGTACCGCCACTTTCGAATTGAAAAAAAGTCACTTGTGTAATTTTACCCAAAATAATTTCATTAATCAAACTTTCCTTTCTTCTACTATTTAACCTTTTTTCAGTAAGAAACTTATTTATAAATTCACTCATAATTGATATAATTTTGCTTATTATATTCAAAAAATTACGACATCTGTTATTTTGCATTATTAAATTGCTTATCCTGCACATATTTACCCAAGAATAAGAATAAATATTAATCCAATGGGTATACATCAGATGAATAAGCAGCATGGATGATGATGATCTCCTACTCTAAATGTATCAGTTTTGTTCTGCTCTCAATTACATTGTATAGTTGCTCTTTAAACACTTGCCTAATTTCAATTTCTTTCCTGATCTGTGGATATATATATTCATATAGTTTCCTAATTCAGATTAAGTCTCTCTGTAAGCTATTTAAATGTTAAATTGGAATTAGTTTCAATCACTGTCTTCATTTCATCAATTTTTAAATTTGTTTGCTTAATCTGATGTTATTTTCTAGGGATTCAAGCCCAGCAGAAAATTTTTCAAACCACCTCTGGTTAATTTGATGCAATCATCTTTTCTGTAAAATTCTCATATTATACTGTGTTTAAAGTTCAATATAAAATTAAAGTGAATGGTTCAATAATTCAATTAATAGTTAAAGTAAAACATTTTAATAAAACAGATATACCTTTCTTACAATTCTGTAGGGTAAAAAGCGAAAACAATCTTTAAAATTATTGTAAATTATACAAATGACAAAAATTTCTTGATTATCTGATATAGACTCAAGAGCCAAAACATTATGACCACCCCTACATTTTGCAATGAACTCACCTGAATGATGTGGAACGCACGTGATCAGATGCAAGTGGTATTTAACTGCTGCTGGAGAGTCTGAAGAATCATTCTTTCACTTACTTCTGTGTGTGATAGGAAAGGCTGCAGATCTAAGCGACTTTGATAGAGGGCAGATTGTCATGGCTCGAAGGCTCGGAACAAGTATTTCCGAAACTGCACGACTCCTGGGTTGTTCGCGATCTACAGTTGTTAGTACTTATACAAAGTGGATGAATGACGGTGAAACCAGCAGTAGACGACATGGTGTTGGACGTTCACACGTTATCAAAGAAAAAGATCGTCGGAGACTGTCTCGCATGGTGAAGCAAAACCGGAGCCAGACAATGGCTCAGCTGACACCCCAAAACAATGCAAGGCCAAGTAGAATAGTATCGGAGCCCACTGTTCAGCGGACACTGTTGGATATGGGGCTACGCAGCAAACGTCCCACTCGTGTGCCTTTGCTGACCAAGCATCATCGACAACTGCGCCGGGCCCGGGAACATCGCTACTGGTCCATGGATCAGTGGGAGAGAGTTGCCTGGTCAGATGAATCATGGTTTGTCATACATCACGCCGATGGCCGTGTCAGGATAAGCCGTCTTCCAGGAGAACAGTTGCTCCCTCAATGTACAGTAGGTCATACACAGGCCGGTGGTGGTGGTATGCTTTGGGGGACATTCTCTTGGGCGTCTCTGGGACCCGTGGTTGTGGTAGAGCAGACCATGAATGCTACAGGGTATCTGAACATCATTGCGGACCAGTTGCACTCTTACATGGCCTCTGTTTTTCCAGCTGGAAATGGAATTTTCCAACAGGACAACGTCCTGTGTCACAAGGCTAAAATTGTGTTGGAGTGGTTCCACGCACACGATGCTGAATTCCAGTTAATGTCCTGGACGCCCAACTCACCGGATCTCAATCTGATAGAATACATTTGGGATATCATGGGATGGCAGCTCAGAGTTAAAAGACCACCAATTCGCAATATCTCAGATTTGCGTGACCGTTGCTTAAACATCTAGTACAATCTATCTCCGGCCATCTACCAAGGACTTGTGGCATCCATGCCAAGGCGGGTTGAAGCTGTGTTGCGCGTCAAAGGTGGGCCCACTTGTTATTGACAGGTGGTCATAATGTTTTGGCTCTTGAGTGTATATGAAAGAATATATTTATTCATTTTTCATATTTACAGGTTTTAAACATATTAAAATACTAAATGGATTGATAATAAAAATATATGTAGCATAAATAGTAAATTTGATTATAATTTGAACAAAATAAATATTTAAAATATACTTTGAGAAATGTAATAAAATAATTTATTCATCAATAACAGTAAATAAAGTAGTTTTTTCATAAAAATTGAAAATTTTGTATTAAATTTCTTTAAGTTCCTGTGAATGTTTTTGTTTAATATATTTTTACTAAATATATCTATGTAAATAAAATAAACTCTATTAAACTTAATTTTTTTTTTTTTGCAATATGCTTTAACACAAAAAAATATTTCAGTCCCTTCAATTTTGTGTTAAACAATTTCCACTGTATATATATCAGAGAATAAAAATTTGTTTACTTTTGATGCAACATCATTGTAATCTTTTTGCCCACTCCATTCAACAATGTCTCCAAGTCTGAAAATAGGACAATCAGGAGAATCAACTGGATCAAAAAGGCAGTTTTTCAAATAGGAACTATTTGAAGTGTCTTTTATATTACGCCTATAAATAAGCAATACAAGAATATAATTAGCACATTCGAAAAGAAGTCAAATTTATAACAATTCATAAACTATAAAATGCACAAATACAGAAATTATTTTCGAACAGAATCAAATAGAACACTAAAACAAGAATATTAAACAAGACTAAAGAAAAAACAAGAACAAGCTGAATGACATTAGTATAAATATGAAAAAGTTAGGAGGTGACAACCTTATATGCCAATCAAAGATAATGTACTTTAACAAATATTCTGGTGTGAATGGTTATGTCATTCTAAAATTAGCACATTTAATGCATGGAATCAATAAACCAAATTTTAAACATTAAGGAGAAAATCCTTTTAAATTTTTCCATTGAATAATAATAATAATAAAAAAAGAAAACCTTTATCACATTACTTGCATGTTTGTTTATATTTCAAATTTTACCTGAACATTTGACCTTAAATACAATATAATAAAGATTTTAAGGTATAATTGTAAATTTAGTCATATTAATTCAGAATTTTAAAACAATTGCAGGGATGCCAACTTCAAATTATTTCTTTTTAACTCTTATTTCCTACTAAGGTACATTTTAGGACCAGATGAACTAATTTGCTATTATTGTTATTAATCCATATTTCTTACTTTTTATAAAAGGATTTTTTTCATTCCAAGCAACATTTTTGCATAGCAAAAGAGCAGAAGAGACAGACATTTTTTACATATTAGTAGACATTTTGTCATGGATTTTAAATTTTTTGTCATTGAATAATAACTTAAATTAAATTTTTAACTTCTGGAATTAATTTTTAATTACTGGATCAAGTTGTATTGAAACAAACTGTTATGTCTAGCTATTGTTGGTGATGGATCAGAGAGCACTTGGCACCATTTTTTGAGGATAGTCATTTATAAAGGGAGAAGAGTGTTGGCCTTTGAATGTGAGGGTGGGGAAAAAAAAAAGAGAATTCTGCTGTTTTAGCACAATGTACTGCATTTGCTTTAGTATTGATATAATTCTTTGTGTGTGAATGTCAATGCAAATATGCACATTTCCTAAAAAAGAACTTTGGTGTTTTGAGTGTAAGAAAAGAGGAAAACCCCACCCAAATTATACTTCAACACAATGTCAGATTTTTTTAGCTAATTCTGAGTTATGTTCAGAAAATATTCAACCACAATTTTTGTGCTCAAACAAAAGTTAGGGTGTACATACATGAATTTTTCCCTACTTCATTAATAGACTGCCAATAAGTGAAGAAGCATGTGAATGAAATCAGATTTTTGTTTTAGACATAAGGACAGAACAACAAGCAATGCTACTGGATTAAATTTTATGTAAAGCTAGGCAATTCCTAAAGATCAGATTTCCTTCTATAGAAAATGTATCATGCAGGAATGTGATAGACCAGTGACACGTTTCTCAAGAGAAGTTTCAATGCTGCATCCTACAGAGGTATAATTGTCCAGAGAAGTACTTGATAGCCAAGAAGATTTAAGTGAGATTGTTCAATTTGAACATCAGTAACTTTTAAAAATAAAGGTAAGATATTTTCAAAACACCTAGTATAAGTGAGAAGAAATGATTAAATAAAACTCCCATATTCACAAGTTTGCTAAAATTTTTATTAAAGTGATGCAATATAAATAACATTTCTTTGAATACATTCACTAAACCCTATTTTCCAGTAAGTATGTATTATCAAAAAAATAATTTCTGCACATATTGACAGCAAAAAAGAAAATTATAAAATAAATAGACAATGAAATTTTTTTTAAGCCATACTCATTTCAAAGAATTTCCAACATTCAAAACAAAATTAAAATAAATAGAACCTTTCAATATAAAGTAATTTGACTGCAGTAAGCAAAAAAAATGAGAACTAGCTATACACAACTTAATTTAATATTGAAAAGAAATATGTATTACCTTTTAGCATTTTCAAATTTAGGAAAATCCACAAAATTTTTTATGAGAATTGTGAAATCTTGGCTAGCATTCAGCAAAACTGTTCCATTTATTCTTAAAAAAAGTAAAATGTAATTTTTACAATTTAATTTTCAAAGAGTAATTAAAAAATACACACAAAAAATCAAGCCTTTAAATATTAAAAAACATTTATTATGAAAAACTAAAATGCTTATCTAATTTCCCATAATTCTGCTTATTACAAATAATTCTTATTCAAAATTACGAAAAGTTAATTTCTTTTCTCCATTTTAAAAAAAAATATTTAAAGCAAATTAAATAAGAAAAACAACAAATAATAGGATTCAAATTAAATACCAAATTTATTGAAATTTAATTAAATAATTTTTATTTTACTTTCAAAAGAGTTTAACAAGAAAACAAGATATAAAAATATATTTACAGAGGAAATGCATCCTTTTCTGTTGGACACCACGCATGTATTTCACAAGTTGATATGCTGTCATCATAATCATTTTCAATACACTTGCCTGTCATAACACCTATGAGTGAAATTTTTTTTTAACCATAAAATGAGGTAAATTAATTATCAGAATATTTCTGAATTTTTTTTAATATAAAACCATTAATTAAAAGAAATATTGAGATTTCAATTATTGATTGGAGGCGAGGGTAAAGGATTGATTGGAAGAATTATAAAATGAAGTAAAAAAAAACTTGAACCTTTATTTTAGCCTTGAAATTTTAGAAATATGTTTAGTTACAAAATTTTATACATGTATTAACTGATTATTTCTTTACAAGCAGTAACTAATCTCAAATTCTTTTCAAGATTCAAGAAATCATTCATTTTTTTTTAAAGTATAGCAAATACTATGTACTATGTACAAATAAAAGATACAACATTTATATTTTTTTAATTAAGAATCTTATGCATTTCTTCCTAACAAAAATAATTTTAATTTTCTTTTAAAACAGTCATGAATAAATCAGTTTTATGATGACATATTTTAAAAGTATTGTGTACCTTTTCATATGTTAACTGCACCTTTTAATAAGAATTCCATCAGGTAGTTCAAATATAAATTTACTTGAAATTCCATTTTTTTATTTTACCAAACAGTTAGCACATAGTTTAAGTTTATACAGCAATAGAGCCATTTTTGAAATGAGTAGAGTTTTCAGCATATCTAAAGGTCACAAAGTTACATCAATCAAATAAACTGCACATAAACCTAATATGTTTTTATAAAATTTATACATGGAGGTTTTCTTTAAAAGATAAAATTTATTACTTTCTTTGAAAAATCTAAATGTATAATTTTAAATAAATTAAGTTTTTCAACAAAAAAATAAAGAATACAAATTTTTAATAAAAAAAAGTTTATGATCCTTAGAATTTTTATAAATTTTAAATTCAAATTCACTTACACACGCAATATTTAAAAATCTTAATTTTTCCAAGTCAGTTCAATCAATGAATAAATATGTCACACAGATAGATAAATAATAAATTTATGGGAAAGAAAGAAGTTAAAAGTTTTAAAAATAATATTAAAATTCTCCCTTAAAATATACTGCACTCTGTGGAACCTGTCATAGGAGCATGGACTGTGATGCAAATGCAAAGAGCCGATGTTAAACTGACTCGCCTTTGCATTGGTCATACTTGTTTTATGCACAGGCATTTGTTGTTGGGAGAAGATGCTTCTGAATGTTCTTCATGCAGGGTCTGCCAAAATGTTTGGCACATTTTGGCAGATTGTCCTGTTTTTAATCACCATTGCATCACTTTTTTTTAATTCACCTCAATTAACCTTATCTGACTTGGTGGGAGAACCCTCACCTCACACAAAAATATGTTTCCTTTCCTTTTAAAAATTGAATTTTTATATTTAATTTGATTTATAATTTTAAAACGTGTTTTATCAGGAATTTTACATGTATGCATATATATATAATATATATGCAAGTATGCATATATTTTTAGAATTTTAATATTTTAACAAGTGTTTGGCACAGTGTACACAAAACTGGCTCTCGTGCCAATAAAATGCACAATCACTCAGTTTAGAAATATCCTTAAAATTTAAATGCATGTGTATCACCTATGTTAATGTATGTGATATCACCTAATCTTCAATGCCAATAAAAATATTATGCAAAACCACTATTCTAATATTTTTAGAATGTTTATAGAAGTGTTTTTATAATCCCTAAAATCTGATTAAATTATAGGTTAAAAAGAATCTTGTATTGTGAGAAACAGTTTTCAGTGAATTCTTCATGTAGTAAAATTTATTTCAATTTTTCCAATGTGATGATATATATATATATCCAAGGTCAGTCTAGCAGTTATCCGACTCTGAACCTTCCCTTGCACAGTGGAAGTAGACAATTTAATGCGTATGCTGCATTCAAGTGTGCCATCAAGTAAGGTGCTTTTATAAGTGTTAGGTTTTTAATTTCTCTCAAGATGATTTTGAATGAGTTCAAAAAAGATATTACAAATTTTTCAAAAGTTCAATGATGATCAAAAAGCAAACCAATTTGAAAGATTCAGGAGTTGTTTGTAGATGTTATGAGGATGAAACAAAGAAATTGTTCAATTATTAAAAAATGTCACATGTCAGGGAAGAGTGCCCAGCATTTTGGGAGGCCACAAACCACTAAGACAGCAGCTTTTGATGAGAGTGAAAGATCAGATAAAAGATTATCATATAATCATACAAGAGATTTCTAAAAGAGTTACAGTCAGCAAAGATTCTATGCATGCAACTTCTCATGATTTGAACAGGTGCACAGTGGCTGTAAAATTTGTGCTCATGCTGCTTTTGACAGAACAGAAAGAACTCCATCTCAGACTTTACCAACATAGATCCTAAGTTTCAAAACATAACTAGAGATGAATCATGGGCTTATGGGTGCCTTAGAAACAAAAGTATAATCATCACAATAGAAGCATCTTGAGTCTCCAAGACTTAAAAAAAATGTGACACCCATGAAGCAATATCAAAAAGATGCTGTTTTTTTTTTTTTATATCTGTGGAACTGTGTATCACAAATACACATCAGAAAGACAGTTACAAAAGAGCACTATCAGATTCAAAAACCTTACAAATATAGAACATAATAATTCAAAAAACTCATAATTTCACAGAAGGCAAATTAAATGCACAGTCATTTTAAATACTTGACTCCAATATTTCTTCCCAGTATCATCCTGCTTTTTAAAAAAATAATCAACCTCGGGCCAACTAGATTTTTTTTAAATACCTTTTTTTTGTAACTATATATATAAATTTGGTGACTTTGTGATATAAGGCAGCCAAATTTATTGCCTCAAGGTCAGATTTCTATTTATTTACTATTATTGAATGAGTAACAGATTCAATTCTATTTGTTTACTATCATTGTCTGGAAACAATATTTTTTCTGCCCACAATACTGTCTCGGCAAAGAAACAAATATAGTCCGAAAATTTTATAATAATATTTTTCCCATCCAAAGGAGGTATACTTTTTAGACAGTCCTTGTATAATGGTAAGGACTTTTAAAACAAAAACAGATAAATATGTTCACCATGATATTTTGAAGATATGTATTATACACTTAACTGAAAATAAAAAAATTATCCTTAAAAAGTCTACCAGTTTCATTCAAAAATTTAAATATACTATCCCTAAATCATACCAATTTGTACCCAGAAGAAAATGTAATGTACTTTTTAAACTCAATAGTAAATCTACAAAACACTGGATTGAAATCATTTAGATTATGACTGAAAGCAAAATTTTTTCTAGTATCTGGAAGAGGGGAAGTAACAAAGCTGTTAATTTTAGAAAGGATATATATATATGAATAGACAAATAACAAATTTAGTCAAGTAAAATGTAATCTTTCACGAAGACAATACATTATGAAAAATAGCCTATAAATATTAGGCAGAAGTACTATCTAAATTAAAGTTGAATATTATTTACGTGATTGCAATTAAACTAGAAACAAGATATCAATCATTGGCATAGCCAATAATTTTAGCACGTTTTTCACATGTTGTATTTTACAATAATGCAACTAATGAACTTTTTACTAACAGAAAGTAGTACTATACTTTAGTTGATGATTTAAATAATTTTCTTTTTCTATCCATCTAATTAATGTTTCTCCTCCCCATACAAACAGCCGCCTTTCAAATAATATTTTTTGAAATATTTCAGAATTAAAGATCTCATTTAAAAGAGGAATCAGAAAAGGGGATTATCTAAAATATTAATTTAGCATGGCATTCAGAAAAGTCATTATAAAAATTAAGGTAATAAAATGAATTAAAACAAATTTTGTTGAATTTAAAAGAAAAATTTTACCATTTCCTGTAGGAAAGGCTTGTCCAGCAGTACAAGTATTATTTGCTTTATTACATATTGCATCTGGAACTGATGGATCCTAACATATAAAATAAAAATTTAAACTATCATCATATCAGAAAAATTTTTTAACCTAAAAAATTTTATTTAATTTCCTGTCAAATAATACTATTCTGGGAGAGAGAAAAACCACACCCACAATTTTTTTTGAATTCTGATACCACTTTTGCTGAACCTTTTGTAAAATGACCTCTCCAGAGTATGAATATACCTTACATTTTTCAGCATCACCAGAGAGTATCTCCTCAGAACTCCAACCCAATTTTTAAAATTGTTCAATAATTTTATGGCAATGAATTTAATTTGGAAGGGGGGGGGAAGAGAAGGATTATTTTGTATGACCCTTAAATCTCTTCTGAGATCCTACAAAGGTAGACAGTTCTAAGACTTGACCATTTGCAGCAGGAGGGAGGGGGGATTTTCCCTCTTAAATTTATGAAAACAATCAATAAGAATGATTATTTTTTCTGGGTTTATTTTTCTTCACAATTTTGTCACTTATTTTTTACATATTCAAGCTATCAGTTCCCCACCTTTTCTTCAGGCCTGTGAGTAGAGCAACGACTTTTAAATCTGCATAGTTTTCAATTATAACTATGATAACAGGTTTGATCAAGTATTCGGCTGATATGTTTTTGTACCTTCATACTAACAAGTACACAACTAGGACTGATGGTAAATCATTCCTACTAGCCAATAAGACAACTTTAAAGCTTGTCTTTGATGAACCTATAAACAGTCTCCACATGGTATTGTCAATTCTACTATTAATTCATTTGAATTAGGGCACAGAGCACTTGCGAAAAAGTTTCTGGGCTGACTGTTTGGTATTATAGGAAGAGATTTACTCTTGGGTAACAACAAATTCTGGATGAGATTATTTAATTCTGGCTGAGTAATGAGGTGAGGTTTTCAATTAATAAAATCAGTTGGGTACTCTTTATTGGGAGATATTGATGCCTCATGCTGTAGCTCAAAGTCTTCTAAAATCTGTCTGTAGAATATAGATTTTGGGGCCTTTTGGATTGGTAAAGATTCATTGTAAGGAATTGGTTTTACAGCTGTGAAGGGATATTCGGGTACTGAATCAAGTGCTTTTTTCATTGAAAGGAATTGGTTTTATAGCTGTGAAGAGATATTCGGGTACTGAACCATGTGCTTTTTTCGCTACAGAATCTGATGATGGGAGTTATACAGAAGTAACAATCTGTGAGATGGTGTAATGACTTGATTCATGGGTACTTTTGAGCTGTTTGTCAAAAAAAAAGTTACAGTAATAAGTCACAAGGACAATTTTGTGCCCAATCCTTGTTCTGATCACCAACTTGGCAATCATAAAAGTGTTAAGCTGTTCTAAGAAATGGACGAAGGGCTTTTAAAGTCAATTCACCACAAATATAGCAGAAGCTAATAGTGTGGCTTTTACATTTGTGCAACATAATAAAATTAAACAGTAAATAAATGCTCAGTATTAATATCAACTTATACTAATATACTATAATTCACTTTTAAAAAGGTGGAGAAAAAAAATGGATCCTTTAATAAAATTTAAAAAACAGAACCACTGCCTAGAACACTGCTAAGTTGACTCTTTGGTTGCAAAACATGTACTGAGGGAAGATAACACACAATCACGGTGATAAGAGCAATGAACTTTAAAACATATTAAAGCAGGAGATTTACTGTGCAAAACATGAAGTGTGAGTTATTCAAAGTGGTAATGCTGCATCGTAAATCTTCAAAACCTTCTTGCAAGTGCTTCAGAAACTCTTTTACCTACTTCTCAAAAAATTATTGCTATACATTTTTATTATTTAAAGTTTTTGGGAGAAGAAAAGAATGCGGGTTGTAATAAATAAAATAAGTGAAAAACAACATGAAACTCATAATTGTTGCTCATTTTTTTTATATTTAGGGAATTAACCTCATTAATCAAGTGGGTAAAAAGGTTACATTTACCTAAGCTTTGTTGTTGGACTTCTACAATATATTTAGCCTCCTCATCTGTACTTTACACTTTTGTAGCATAAAACAGTCTTTTCATCGGCTTGGGGTAGTAATATTATTCTCTGCTGTTACATTGGGTTGTTTCAGCCTCTTTTTTTCATAAGAGACAATTTTGCCAGAATTAAAAACCTACTGAAATAGGTAATCCCCAATAATGCATAAACTTGTCCAGCCTGTATTAACCTGTAAAGGACTTTTAACTAGATATTTGTAATAACTGACATACCAATAATAGGAAATGTATTTTTAAGTCATTTCAACCTACTAATAGATTTTAAAAATCACAGACTTATTGATGAGAAAATTAATATATTAAGAACATTAGAAATAAAATAGTTTTAGAGTTGATTTTGAAACGATATTTGTCTTATACTTACTACACAAACCAAAGAGAATAGAAATTGAATGTTTTCAAAAGACATAATTTTTGTACTGTTAACACATTACACAGTAATAAGTGAAAATATACATGAAAAATTGTTAATGAATGGGAAAAAAATTATGGATAAATATGAATTAGCATCATGTGCATATTTATGTGTGTATTTAAACCAAACCTCCTACCCTCCCTCAAAAAAATACAGTAAATCATAAGAGTTAAATAAAAAATATTTTTGTCTTATTTTTACAAAATATTACTTACTTCAGGACAGGTGCCTTGAGTTTGATTTGCAGTAATGATAATATTAGTTGCAATGAATGTCGCTCCATTTTCCTGCAAAGAGAATCATGAAGAGTATTTGCTACAAAAATTGTTTCAACTTTAAAGTTATTTTGATATTTAACTAAAGTCTAGCAATTTATGTTGCAAAAGTTTCAGATAATTATAAAAGTAAAAAATAATTTATTTGATAACTTTAACCTTATAAAACACATAATTTTGCTTAATTTATGTATTTTTATACAAAATTCAACTGTACACAAAATTTATAAAACAGTTTAGTAGACAGGTAATATAGTTTAATGTAGCTTAAGTAATGTCTAATATAGTGTACGAACTTTATAAATCCTTCAACAACTGCTTTTTGGTAACTTGTCCTTAATCTCATGTTGCCAGCAAAATAATTAGAAATGGATGCATCATTCTTATAAAGTCATTATAGTAATTTAATCTTATCTAAATATTATTAAATTGAATTTATTATTTAAAATGAATAAATAGTATAAATATCCTTTTTTAAAAATTACTATAAATTTATATTCTGTATTTGTTGCAAATATATGGTTTTTATACCTACCTTGAATCAACAGAATTATAAAACAATATGTTATCAATTTTTTCCCTTTTTTGTTTGTGACTTTAACTGTGTTATATATTCTAATTTCCTAATTTTACATCAGGTTTATGTTTGTTGTAATTTTACCTCTTTCAGGCATAACATTTTATGAAAACTCTGACCATACCAAAATTACCTTTTGCAGACTAACAGCATTACAAGCATATTAAATAAATCAGAAACTATTCTACATAATGAAAAATAAATCATTTCACATTTTTTTAAAACTTTTATAAATACCGTGCACCATGCAATGTATCACACAGGGGCATACAACACAGACAGATGAAAGGATTACAACACAAACATCCATGCCTTAACCGAGATTAGAACCCAGTCCCTACGGCAACGCAGTCGGCTTCACTAACCGCTATACCGAATGGGCGGCTAATAATTTCCCATTAAACATCATAAAATACTGCAGTAAATAGTTTCACTTAAATGAATTAAATCAGTCATCATCAGAGCATTGAAACATTTATATATGATAAATGCATTATAAAAAATGGATCAATTGGTTTATTGCTCTGCAATCAAACCAAAACACAAAGAGAAAATATAGATTGGAAAAAATAGTGCAAGAGTGAATGAGCACAAGGGACCTTTTCAGCCAAAAACGAATAATTTAAGTTTTATCTTAAAAAAAAAAATTCAGTGTATATTTATGCTAATTTGATGAATAAATACTAACAAACCATTCAGAATTAGGTAAAAAAAAAATTCCACCGTAATGTAAAATGTCACTAAATTATTTATTGCCAAATTCCTAAAAGATAAACTCTGCGTTTTAACAATTTGAAACTTATGACAGAAAATATGTTCAAATTAGAAAATATTTTTTTCCTGTTAGAATTGACACGTGAATTAGCTGTTATGGAAATAAAATTTGTTTTGGGAGTATTTTATATGTAGTAAACTTGTATTTATACCATTCAAAACATCTTATTTTTTATATTTTACATTTTTAAATAAACATGAAAATAAATTTTGAAAATTACTTTTTTAATATAAAAATTATATATATATACATAATAAATTTAAAGATAACATGAAATATATAAATCTCTTATATTTATTGATATTTTCTCTCTCCTTCCTAAAAGTTGTCAAATTAGTCCTTACACAAGTTAATTTTTCAAAATATTGAAAAATAAAAAGATTTCCTAATTTTAAAAGCAAAAACTTATTTGATTAAAAAACATTGTAATCCCATGAGTGATTCCATCAGAAATAGTGAACATTAACATATTTTCTGAGCATTATAAAATTTTTAATTTATATATTATTACAAAGATATAGTTTCAAACTACACTTACCGATGGTGGTATTACAAAATCTGCTACATCCCAAACTCTTCGATACCATTCAGGATGCAAAATTTCAGGGTTAAAAGCTTCATCTGAGAAATTGGTGAAAGCAATACCTTTAACTTTCGTTGTAACAGAACTTTCCACTTCGCTAAATTCTTGATAGCCCTTCTTATAAACAATAGCGTACCTATGTAAATAATTAATAAATTAAAGACATTTAACATATTTTTACAATAAAAAGCTTTAAGAGATTTTATATAAAATGCTCTGGATATATTAATATTACATTGAGTAAAAAGTTTTCTGCTAAAAAACCAATCTTGTAAAATTATAAAAACATATAAATCAGCAAAGCTACTAAGGATAGTAATCTCCATTCAAATCTGCAATGGTCTGCCAGTGTTCTCATAACTTTTCAATCCCTTCTGTGAAGAACTGTGGTGTGCACTGGTCCTGAAAGTGATCAACATCATTTATGAACTTGTCATTTGAATGGAAGATTGTGCTATTAAGATGCAGCTGCAGATGTGAAAACAGATAGTAAATTCGAAACTCCCATGCCTGGACTGTATGGTGGATGTTGCATCACAAATCCCATTCTAGCGTGCAGAGCGTCCATCCGGACATCACACTAACATGTGGCCGGGATTTATCTTAATGAAAGAAAACCACCTTCCTTCTGAACCCTTTTTTTCATTTTTTGCCAATGGCATCACTCACTTTGATCTGCATAATGCTTTATATTGTACTGTTGATAGTCTGCTCACTTTTTAGGTACTACTTATAGATAATTCCTTGACAATCTTACCAGATATAGAGAAGCACCTTCTTGTTAATTAGTGTTTGTCTTGCAACCTAACCTGCTGATTTCCCGGATGATGACCACCCTCCTTTACAGCTTGTATTGCTGTACTACACCCATTTTTCATCACAGGTCACAATTCTGTCCAGAATGTTCTCCTTTTATCTCTAATCAGAGCCAAACTATCTTGCTATTGACTTCAGCAGAGAATTCGTGAGGCACCCAGTGGTTAAATTAAATGTTAGATTTATGCATTTGAGAGCATTAACTATTATTTTTTGACAAACATCAAGCTCTAACGTAATAGTTCATGTTGAAACATTTCTGTCTTGATGAATATATGATTTGCTTTAACTGGTCACAATCAACCTCAATAGGGTGGCCAGAACGTGGTCCATTTTCAATGCCAAAATTTCCAGCTTTAAACTTTCGAAATCAAACTTTTACTGCAACATAAGAAACAGTATTAAAATTAAATTTTCACACAATTTTTTTTGTGGCATTCAGTTTCACTGAGTTTATTTTGGAACTCATTATACATAAAAGTTCTGATTTGTTGACGTGATAGCTCCATTTTAAACACTTTTTTGGTGCGCTAGTTAACAAAGTTTTGACAAACAAACTACACAGTCGTGTAGTTTGTTTGCAAAAACCCATTTGGAGAAAAGGTTAACTACCATGGGGATGGCTGTTGTTGGTGCGGAGGTATCTCTCCTTGGCAAAAAACTTTTTACTCAACCTGATACCATAATACTGAAGATTTTCTTTTCTACACTTTAAAAGTATTAAAATTTCAAAAATTGTGAATTTATAATAGTACGATTTTTTTAAGCAATAATGATAATTATTTTAAAAATACAAATCCACATAAAGTAATGTTTATCCCTTCTCCTCCCACCAATGGCACATACAGACTTCTTTAATGGGAAGGGTTACTTATTTAAAAAAAAAAAAACGCAGAAGAAAGCACCATAATACACAATCATTATCCTAAATCTAGAAGTCTGTTGGTCCCATGTGACATATATATAAACTTTCAATTCCCACCCTAGAAACCCCAAATTCATTGCCTTACACACACAAGAAAAGATATGTGATAATTTTTTTATCAAATCATGCTGAGACAAATATTCAGTGGTTTATATGAACCAATGAAGTTGTAAGAAGATTGAAAAATATTTTAGAGAAAAAAACAATTTGGTTTGAAAAGCAGTGATTTAATCAAATCTCCATTTTTTTGGGGATAATTTTTAAATTTTTTTTTGTGCTTTCAAGTTTTTTATTAGGTTTTGCTGCCCTCAAAAATTAAGTTTTCCTACTACTAACATTGATGTAGGAAGTTATAAAACATACAAGTAATGTATCTCTAAGAGAAAGTATTTATTTAGGTGTGTGTATATATATACTTATATTTAACAATAATTTCTATCTAATAAATAAATGAATGATTACAAATTGAAAACATAACAAAAATTTTAAAAATTAGTGAGGAAATCTTATGACAAAAGTTTAAAGTTTTGTTAAAAGTTTAAATTTCGGATTGTTAATACAATGAAAAAAAAATCATTAATAAAAATGTTGATTTAATTTAAAAAGGATTACTATATAATTTACATAATATAGCAGATAACTGATCAACATCAATGTAAAACACACACAAAAAAAGGAAGCAAAAACAACAGATGTTGGAAAGAAATAAGAAGAAAAGATAACTAAAAGAGGACCTCTTGGGAGCATGTCCTTCAGTTTGCCAGACACAAATCTTCATGAAAGGAAAAAGAAATCACTAGGAAAGCAAACCTTTACTTCAATAAATTTATTTAAAAGTTTTTAAATCAAATTTTCAAACTGAATTCTAAAAATCAAAGTTTTATTAACACTTTTAACTGGCAATTAAAAGTTACACGATTCATTCCACAGAGTCAGCGTTTTTCACATAGTATGTATGTGGTGTATTGGGAGGGGGAATGACAATAGTACATAAGTATCCACATCTATTTCAGCAAAAGTAATAAAGATAATCATATATGTGAATACTCATTATTAAAGCAATGCATGTTGTTTTAGTAGAGAATATGTTTGAAATGCTACTGCATTTTAATTCATTTGCTGAAATAAATTAATAAAAGTTTTTAATGTATATCTTTGACAAGTTTTTAAATTACATTACTTCAAAGAAACTCTTTCAAACGTTTTCTTAATCTATTTTAAGTAAAAATAATAAAATTATTTTGCATACAATTATGTTAGAGAACTTCATTTAAGTGTACATATCTTTAATTCAATGTAATTGAATTCTCTTTACAGTTGACATTCTTGAATTTATTCTAAATACTTTAATTTCTACCTTCATTCTCATAAGATAAAGCCCATTTCAGTTCATACTTTTAGCATCTGAGGGGAAAAAAATTAGGGCAAATTGTGCCAACAGCTCATTTTTCTGTATTAGTTTTCTTTTCAGTATGATGGCAATTCACAAAATATGAGATAAATAAAGTGATACAGTAAAATAAGATCTAATTTTTATCCTGGATAAAGATTTTGAGATAATAAATCATATCCCTGAAAGTGATTCTAAACCTAGATACCTAATTAAAAATATATTTTATGTTCATTGAAATGAAATAGAGATAATGAAAATACTAAAAAGCGAAATAAATAATAATAATAAATATAAATAAAAAAATAAAGCAACTTGGTGAATAAGGACTGCATTAAACACAGAATTTTACTTCACTGAAGTTCCAAGAGGTTTTTGAAATAACAAGCAGTGAAATATTAATTTGTAGTTTACAGATAAACTTTTAATAGGCTCGCTTTAAAACGTCACGTCTTTAACACTATTAAATGTTTTTTGTTAAAGAGGGAAATTCTTTGAAAATTTTTTACCGGCTTGAAAAATGAACAAACAATTTTGATTACTATTTTAAAATAAATTAAACAGATAACATACCCGATTATATAAGATATTATAATCAACTGAACAACGCGACTAATAACTCCAACTAGTACACTTTTAATTTGCACAATTTTTGGAGTTTCATAAGAAAACAAAGATTCTGCGATGCTTTTACAATTTACCATACTTGACAACTACGAAAATCACAGTATTATGGTTAATTTTTGAGACGGTTACACAGAACCGCGTAATTATACATAAAAAGGGGGAGTAGGTGAATGTTTCCTGCTTTAAAGGTGTTCAAGAATTGATAATAAATCACAAAAAGTAAAGATTATAGGTGATAAATGCTTGACAGCTTAGCGTATCAAATCATCTGATTAAAACATACACAAGCGAGCCGTTTAATATTGCTCGTTGCCTCAGGTATACTTATTAAATCGTTCAAAAAGAAACGTTTCTTTCTCATTGGTGCGCATGTAATACTAAGAATTTTCAAGGGTTGCCTAAAAAAGATCTTTAGCGCGTTTTTATGCGTCAGTAATAATTTTCTTGAAAATAGGAATCTCAGCAGAAGAAAAATATGGTGGAATGCTGGGCGCAGGAATGATGGCTGATGTTGATTTCTGCTGTCAGAACTTTTCGAATTTAAATTCTTTCATCTGTAACAGCACACTTAAAAAGACCAATTATTATTACTTTTTATTCTTTTTTAAAAGATTCGAGTTGAGTCATTAAAAATTTAATATTGCACATTTGAAAGATTCAAAATTTAATGTTACAAATTTGAGTGATCGATCAACTGTTGATTCCATACAATGGAATCTCAAAACTTAAAATTTTTTTAGACCTCCAGTGAATGATTGGAAATTAAAGATAATAGATGCAATACTTTGGTAGAAATTACAGTCGTATAGACTAGTTCTACTTTGTGAACAACAATGTTGAGCCTAAGCCGAATGACTTCCAATCCTACTTCCGGTGTAATGTTAATCTATGGGAAAACATCGAGATTAACTGAGTTTTTCAAATTTCTAATGTAATTTTTGAACCTTTTTTGGATTATATGGATAGAAGATGATCTGTAGATTTCAGATTCAGGATTTTATATTATTTATTTCAGTATTTTATAAAATACCTTATTAATTTTTTTAACTCAAAGTAAGGGTAATTTTGTAACAACCGGAAAAAGAAAATGGTACTGATGATTGCAGGGTTCCCGTTGTAAAATTTACGGTAGATCATTTCCATTGACAAAAACTTATATTGGCGAGAAAGTAGCTTATTTTTGTAACCCTACAGAAGTTCTACTATTTACTCCTTATTGATAACATTTATCCTCTCTTTAACGACTTTGTAAAAAATTTTTTTATGCAATCAAAGGCACGGTTACAATTATTGATTAAGAGTAATTTCAGCAAATTTTCATAAGATCATTCTATCGTAAGAAATAACTTTTAATTTCTTTTTTAAAACATTCAGGTTAATATTACAGACATAAACTTATTTTTTCAAGAAGTATGTTTTAGTTTTATAATGTATCTTTTGTTCAAAATTTCATTGATAGTCTAAGACTTTATTTTTTTGATAAAATTCAAATTAAATTATTGAAAATCAAACAATTTTAATAGTATAAATATTACAGTTTTATGATGTCATATCCAGTCCTCTGAAAAGCACCAATGATGACGTTCGGATTCTGGGGGAGTGTTGTTGATTACATTACGTCACGAGCTCGAGTAAATAATCCAGTTCAAGATGTCGACAACATAATATGAGCGATATTTTTTTATGACGCAAACATAGATTATGTTTACAATTTTAAAATCGTACGAATTCTTTCATAAACCTGATTTTTAGGTTAAAAATAATGCCACCAAACGGAAGAAAGCGTCAAAAATCTGATCAAAAAGCAATGAAGGAAATAATCCACAGTGGTCATTTCATGGTATCTGATATCGACGATCCAGAAATACAAGACGGTGATGATGTCCCATCTCTTGTAGTCCATGAATCTGATTGTGACCAAGAAAGTTTACCGTTACCTGAGAAAGGATTCGATTTTGAATCAGCGTGTAAAGAAACTTCAAAAACATATACTTTTGGATCTCGAAGCACGCACTCTATATCTATTGATGCTTCTCTCACGAAACTTTTCGAATGCATGACCTTAGCTTATAGGTATGATTATTTCTTTTTATACACTCAAAGGTATAGAGGTGTTGCAAACCTAATTTATTCAAGATTTTATGCAAAATTTTGTACTGAAATAACTAAGCGTAAAAAAAAGTTTTGGGAATGTGTTAAACTGAATTTATTTTGAATATTAGAAAAGTTAGCTTACAGGAAAGTTTGTTTTGAATGCTTTTGTAATAATCGTGTTTTTGTTGGAAATCGGTTAAATATTTTTCAGTTTTTGTAGAGACTAATTTCATTGCTCAGTTCTCAAAGTAATTCTTTGTTCCTTTCTTTTATATACATAAATATTTTCAGTTCTTCAAATGTACACTGAATACATTTTTTTGTGTTAAAATTCATTTTGCTGCTGAGTAGACATAATTTCTATTTTACGATAAAAAGTTATTTTGTTTATGTTTCAGATTCATTATGATTGGCCACCAAATGTTATATATTGCTAAAGTCTTAATGAATCCTAAATTCTTTCATATGTATTTTGCTGATGCTTACTTTTATTCAGTTTTAATTCCAAATGTTATGAATGGATTTGAATTTCTTTATGTAATAAGTTTGTGCCAGATATTATTTACCATTAATTATATAAATTTTATCTATATCTGCTGTATTCACATTATAATTTTCTGTTATATTTAATTTTTTTAAATGAACATAAATTTATTAAAAAAATTGTTAATATGTTTGCATTTCTTCAAAAAATTGCCTCTCATGTCGCCTGGAAAATGCAGAATTTGCATTGTTGTAATATGATTTAGTTGATATAGAGTTACAGATAAAAGTGAATGTGATTTTTTAAAGACAGAGTTCTATATAGTGTTCGACCATAGCAAATTAAATATTTTATTGAATTTTAGAAATAGTTATTGAATTGAATTAAGCAGATTCATTAATAGGGCTGCAAATTAATTCCATAATAATTAAAAAAATTTCAAATTGGTATTGTTTAGTTTTTGTATTAGTTTTTGGAGTATATAGTTTCTTTTAATTTTGAGACTTAAAAAAGTACTTTCTCTTTGGTTTTTCAAGTATGTATTTATTTCAATATATTTATATATATATGACTTGAAAATAGACAGCTTTGGTTGAGAAGCTTAAGTAGTTTGAAAATTTTTTATATATATATACAATGAAAATCGCTTAAGAAAATGGAAATAAATGAAATATTTGCTCATGGAAAAAGAACTTCGTGCTAAAGGATAAAGAAAAAAAACATTTATCAATAAAATTAAGTTTATTAAAGTTTATTTTATTTACATACATATGTATATATACACGCATACAAAAGATGTATATATATACATATATTTAATAAATGTCAATGAAACAAAAACATTCACAAGAGGTTAAAGAAATTTAATAGAAAATTTTCAAGTTTTTTTGAAAAACTTAAACATTTTTATTGAATTTTTGGAAAATCTAATATTTTTCTTTGCATTGTTTTTTAAACATCAAATTGTCAACATGCTGTTCGTTATCATCCATTTTGTTATTCATTTCACCACTGGAACGTGCATCTAAATAACTGCTCATACTTTTCATGATGTTCCTCATTTCAGATGATGCTGGAACAAAAGAGCTGCGTTATTCATTTCATTGTCAGAGTCTGTATCAATGATATTTTTTTAGCTTTGAACAAACTCCAAAATGTCTTTGCCTACCATAATTGGGGCTGTACACACATTATCATCATTTACTGCAATGAATTCTTCCAATCAATAGGACAGTCCATTCCACACACACACACACTGGTGTTTTCCTTATTTTGTTCATTCCCAGAAGGGAAATTTATTCGTGTTAAGTGATTTTCATTTCATGTTAAAAGAAAAATAGGCATGAAAATACTTAGTAGTTTGTCAGGACCATTATATTATTTTGTGTTAACCAATTTTTCGTCTTAAGCATTTTTGCGTTTCATGTATTTCATTGTACTGTGTAAAATTTACTATTCATAAAACAAAAATACCTAAAATTTTTCAATAATGTTACCTTCTATGTTTTATCATTTAAAGTTTAAAGGATGATTTGTAAAATAACAGGTACTTTGGCTTTGGGTATATTGTACCAATTTAACACTAAAAATATAGGTACTTGCGTACAGTTGCGAAAATGCCAATGTTCTAGACAACTCGCCAAGTTGGCAGCCCTGATTACGCATATGTTGTATGCATTGAATTGGCAACCATGTGCTTCCTTTTATATAATGTCGCCAACATCATTGTGATAACACATATGTACCAAAATATATTAGCTAATAATGAACACACATATTAATGTTAAGTCTTTCTCCTGTCTTCATCTAAAAGAAAATAGAGAATCTTTTTCAATACATTGTTTTTACCTTTACAAGCCTACTTATCAAAACAGAGTAATTCAGTTGGTGGTTTGTTTTGTTTCAGAGGAAATTTAATAGTTAGCCTCATTATTGGCAGTTATTGTAAATCTAGCATTGTATCTACATGCAGAGCAATCATGATTAGTTGTAATTATTATAGTTGAAATTTATAATTTAATTAGTTCTTTGAAATCAATGTTATTTTAATAAGTAATGGGAAGATAATCTTGTTTTATAAATACTTTGATGACTGTGTGGTAGCGAGTTTTAAAAAATTTCATAATTTCTTTTACATAAATCTCAAATATTTCCTTTGTTTTTAAATAATTTGAAATTGTGGTATTTACATATTACACTGTTGATCAATTTCTTCAAATCAAAAGACATTGCCAAATGCTATGATATGCAACCAATAGAAGAAAATCATTTCTGTGCATATTGCAAAATATAATATAATGACAACATCTGCCAAAGTCTTTTGAATTGGCAATGTCATTTTATTTGGTGAAATTGGTTGACAGTATGATATATTACCAAAATTATTTTATTTGTAATTGCCTTTTTACTTAATTATATTTCAAAAGTATTATTTTACTTACTTTTTAACAAAATTTCTATATATTTTAATTATATATACTAAATTATTACTCTGAAAGTAGCTTTTGTAAGGATATTAAATTGTTTAAAACCTGAGATACATTTTGATAAAATTTGAAAATAATTAAGTTAATTATCTTGATTAAATAAATTATTTCATGATTTTTCATGTAATTTTAGTCATGTTATTTATTGGCTATGTTCAAATTTGCAAATTTATAAAAACTGGTCCTTTTTACATATTAAGTAGGCTTTTATTTTTTAGAGTCACAGCTATTTCTGTTTGACAAAAACTTGCATTAAATTCTGTATCATAATAAACAGGATGATTAATTTTTTACTTTTGAATATGATTTACATGTTAACTACATTAAAAGACAGTGAATATTTTCAAGTTTTTTATTATGAACTAATATTGTTTGAGAGGTGAAAAGAGTACCTAGTCCTTCTGGGCCTTAACCTCTCTCCTTTGGAAGTTTGAATGACTTTGACTTTATGAACTAATAAAATTTTATATTGACTATTATATTTATTATATGCAGTTTAGCTTTTTTACTTTCATATCTGTAAATAAATTTATGCTTTAATAAATAAGTTCAAAATTATAAAAATGAAATTTGAAACATAGTATATGTTACCAGTTACTTATCTATAACCTTAAAATAATTTTTTTGCTGTCATCTAGGGTACATTTTCTAAGTATTCAAATGTTATATTATAAGCTTATTAATGTTTTGGTACTTGTGTATTATATCCCGTTGACCAACTTCATCACATCAAAAGACATTGCCATATCCTGGGATATATAGCCAGTAGTGGAAGCAGTTCCTGCATATATTTGAACACTATAATAATGATGATAACAGTATTTGGTAACATTTAAAAAAAAAAATCTTTGGATTTTGCGAAACTGGGCGACAGTATAATATGCAAGTACCTATATTTCTTATTCTTTACATTAATATCTAGTAATTCATTGGTTACTGATTAATTTTATTAAAAAATTCATTTAAATTTATAGATTTGATAAAATTATATAAATATTTTTTCTTTTAAGCCATTATAAATTAAATTAAAAATATAAATTTCTCATTTGTCATTCTGTTTCTTGAAAGTTTTCTGTGTAGTCTCAACAAGTAAATGTATTATGTATATTTTTTTCAGAATGTTTTAAGTTTTGTTTTTAAGATATTGAGATGTTAAAAAATTAGCTAAAATTCTGTTATGCTTAAATATTTATTAAAATTTATGAAAAATAAATTAAAGAAAAATTTAAACTTTTAAATTATTTAAAATTTCAATATACTTTATAGAAAGGTATAAAAGAACCATTTTTTTGAGGATAGACATTTCTTTATATAAAAAAATTAGAATGTAGCAAGGATTATTTTTCTTTCAGTTATTTTTTTAGTTAAATAATCTGAATGTACTGCTATTTTCTAGAAGGTATTTGAATAAAAAGTTCAAGTATTTATGTATTAATGTCACCACAGTCAAATTTGCACTCCATGAATCATGCCATTTTCTACCAAAATCTCGCTGATTGTTTTTTTTTTCAAGTAAAAATGTGGGTAAGGATCTTTTGTTGTTCTCTTTTGCTGTTATGATATCATGGCATAATTAATTTGGCATAAGTTTGACTGTGGTGTTGTTAATACATATGTACCAAAGGGTACATATACTTATTATATTCGAGCGTTTTGGATGTAAAAATGTGTGAATATATTGTCTGTTGGATGGTGTTTCAGACGAATTATAAAAGGGTATTGCAGCATACTTATTTGGTTAATATTATCTTGTTTATTATTTAAATTAAAAATGTGTACATTTTTAGAGGCAGTCATAAATAATAACATGTTCATATTTACATGTAGTAAAATGTTCTCATATTTTTAAAATTAAATTTTTTATATATTTTGCAAAGAAAGTTATTTTTAAAAGTTATTCCTTAGAAATATTTTCTATAATAAATATACATAAAAAATGGGCATTAATGCTTGTAAACAATTTAGAGCTCAAAATATTTTTAACATTAAGTCATAAAGAACTAGTAAATTTATTATCAGTTTGTCAGAAGTGCTTGGAAAATCATTATCAAAAGACAAAGATAAGAAAGAGACAAGTGTATATTCTGGTTCTTGGGTTATCAGTGGAATGACCTTGTTTGCTTTCTACAAGCAAAATTGGAAGCATATGAATCTACCCCCCTCCCCCTCTATTTACCCATTTCTCAACAAGATAAAAAAGTGTCCACTGATTTAGTTTTAAGATTGAGAGTTTATTTGGAATTTATGTAACCTTGAAATTGAAACCTTTTATTGATTTTTTAACATAAATTGGCAAGATATTTGTATATTTCACTAGCAGTAATAAAATTTGAAATTTTTTTGTTTCTTGAACATGCAATATTTTATTTCCATTTGTGAGAAAAAGAAATCTTCTTGGTTACTTTTCTTCCATTTTTGCCATTTCTCATTATATGTGTGCAGTCTTTTATATTTAAACATTAAAAAAAAAAAATTAAAACATTTAAAAAAAAAGGATTAGTTATTATAACAAAAGTCATAAAATTTAATTAATTGTATTCTTCCAAACATCTTTTAGTATTTTTATGAAAGTTGGTCATGAACTATAATAACTAGTCAAATGTTAGATTTAAAAAAACATTGGAATATTTATCTCTGATTGAAGTAAATGACTTATATCATTACTCTTTTTTTTCCTTATGAATGGAATTATTTGACACTAAATTTAAAGTATTCTAATAAATGAATTTAACAAAAAAATATGTAATAAAAAGAGCACTTTGTATTTAAAGTCCTTTAAAATTTTGCAAACATTACAGCAGGTTTTATTTTAACTAAATAAAAAAAGTGATTTTTTTTTGTTTCTCACAAAAGACATGAAATTTGTTAAACATTTTTGTTTTGTAACAAATATAACTTAAAAGGAAAAAGTGAGCCTCATTTGTACAATATTGATTTGTTTCAAATAAAATAATTTTTGCTTTCTTATTTGCAAAAAATATTTAAATTATCCTTTGTAATAGATGGCTAACATATGTCTCTATTTGTACAGTAAATGTTTGTTAATGAATTATTTTATGCTTTTATTTTATATTTTTATTTTACTGAAAAAGTTTTAAGCAAACTTTAAAAAAATCTTTTAAATAATAACAATAATGAAAATATCCTTGAAATCTTGCATTTTAACCATTATGATGTTATGTTACACATTGAAATATCAAGGTGTGATACATTTTTCTTAATCTGATTAAAAATATATAAAAATTTAAATTTTTTGAGAAAATATATGTTTATGTTGTTAAACGTGGAAAAAGATTATAAAATGAAGACTAGTGATCTTATCAAAAAATAGTAGCATTAAAAGCTTATTTTTTATTATATAGAGAGTTATGAAATAATTTAATAATTTTAATATTAAAATATTTGAATTGTATGAGACATTTTTTAAAGAAAATTAATTTTTTGAACTACTTTTGTGACTATGAAACATCAGGATAAGAAAATTTAGAATGTTCAAAAATCTGAGAAACTACTTTTGATTCAAAAATTTAATTTTTTAGCCAAGTTAGATACTCATTTAAAAAATCTTGAAGAGTAATTAATATTCCGAGAATATTTTTTGATTGCATTAGCTGTTATACTAAAAATTATTGAAAGTAATTTTTAACTCAGCTTATTTAATGTATGTTTCATAAAACAAAATTTTGACTAGATTTAAATTTTTGCATCTGCCTAGCCAAAAAAACTTTGCTTATTATTAATTTATTAATAAAATACTAAATAATGTTATTAGGATAGATGCTGAAGCACTTGGTCATATCAAGCTCTACCCATTAGACAATTTCATGGTGATGACAGCAGTGCATGTATTCCTTTACCTCAGGGATGTCAAACTTGTGGCTCCCAGCATTTATTTTTGTGGCCTGGCCAATATATTGGCACACAATAATATATAATAAAATAACAAACCAACACAGAATTAAAATAAGACAGGAAGAATTCATTAAACTTTTTTGAATTATATAAACAAAATGTGTACATTTATTTTGAATATATTTACTATTATTTTTTTAGTATTAAAAACATGTGGCCCTCAAATTAATATAAAATAGAATTTGTGGCCCCTATTGTCATATGAGTTCAACCTGCCTACTTTTTCAGCCTTAAAAATATTAAGAAAACTCTAAAAATTAAATATCAAAAATATCAAAAATTACTTGTAAATACCATAAAATTAAAAATTTATACATTATTACTGAAAAGAAAATAGTTGAAATAAATGCTTAGGATGTTTGTCGAAGCTATACCTAACCAGTCCAATTGTTGCAAAAAGTTGGAGATATTGAAAAATATTTGAGATGAAAATTAAAAAGGCTATGATTGAATATATTGTCAAGAAACAAATGTTACAGAAGTACTTTTTATATTTGAATAAGAGTAAGTAAAATTTAAATTGGGCAATAATGTGAAAATTTGTGAAATATTAATTAGTAACATGAAAATGTAACTAAAGTGATATTTTATATATATATATATATATACAAGGGGTGATCAAATGAAAAGGTACGAAACGACATGGTGGGTACAAATATAGACTTTATTCAAAATATACACCATAGGCCTGAGCACAACGATCCCACTGATGAACAAGCTGCAGGATTCCTTGTTCCCAGAATTCCTGTGGCTGTGACGAGACCCAGTCCTTCCCAGTGTCCTTGAGTACGTCGTCCGAGTTGAAGCGCTTTCCTTTCAGGTGTTTCTTCAGTGGACCAAACACATGGAAATCGCAGGGTGACATGTCCGGACTGTAGGACGGATGGTCCAACGTCTCCCATTGGAACTTGTCCAGTTCCATTTGTGTGACTCTGGAGACGTGTGGACGCGCGTTATCATGGAGCAGAACCACACCCTCCGTGAGCAGCCCCGGTCTTTTGTTCTTGATGGACCTGCGTAGGCGTCGGAGTGTCTCACAGTACACATCGGAGTTAATGCTTTTTCTGTGCTCGAGTAATTCTGTGCTCGCATCATTTGGACGCCGCTTTTTATAAGAGCCTTTGCTCTCTCCTGCGCATGATCCGATCCCAGTCAGAGTCTCCAATGGCATCGCGAGATGTCTCGCTACATTCTCCCTTGGCGGAATATGCAAATATTTAACTGTTTCATTTTTATGTAGTTTCGTACCTTTTCATTTGATCACCCCTTGTATATAAAACAAACAGGATCAATTGAAATTTATATTGTAGAAGTGTATGAATGTGTTTTATGTATTAAAGTAAAAGAATGTTGAAGAGAGTAATGTTAGTTAACAATTATATTATAAATTATGATTTTTATTATGATATACTTTTCTGTGTTGTATTCTACTGTTGTATTATGCATTTTCAATGTTTATAAAAGTTAATAAATATTTTATGTGTTAAGTCCAAATGAAAGTTGAACTTTGAAAGTTTTGTTGATTTATTCTTTTTATTTACCCAAGTATTAAAACAAATATTGAATTTCAGTGGAAAATTGACATCTCCAAGATGGAAGCAATTCAAGGGTTTAAAGCTGCGTTTAAAAGAAAAGATCAGATTAAACAACATGATTTGGAGAGCATGGCATATGCAATGTAAGAGAATTAGCATATATTATACTAAATATTGATAATCTTTGAACAGATTTTGAGGAAATGTAAATGAACTGGTATCAGTATCACTGTTTGTAAAATTGTCAGTTCTTTATGTATGTATGTAAGTGTATATATACACACACACATATATATATTGGCACGAAAGATTTTCATTTTGGCTAACTATGATGAAATAGTCGTGGCCGGAAAAATAAAGAGGCTTGATCAGGATCACATCATTTATTTATGTTGAACATTAACCTTTTAAACGCCGCACTATGATTGAAAGGTAACATAAACTAAATTTTGATAAAAATCGAATTAAAATTAAAACATAAGATCTATAAAAGAAAAAAAAATTTTTTTTCAAGATTTTTAGATGTTCCAAAAATGGAACATTAGTGGGTACCATTAAGTTTTTTCACATGTTTTTTAAGAGTACGACCAATGACAATTAAATTAAAAAATCAGTTATTATATACATTTTTAAGAAGTAGTATCTTAACTAGAGGTGTCATTAAACATTTCCCGACGGGGTTTCATCATTCACCCCCCCCCCCCGTTGTAGGGGGGAGGGGCATGATACCCGCCAAACAATTGAAATGGGCCTTAAAAAATCTAAAATTAAAATGGGGGAAAATAACTAAAAGTTTGCTTTTGAACGAAAGAAATCTATCATTTTTTCTCTGCAGAGTTTTTTAAATGTACCCCGATGGGGGGGGGGGGGGTCCCCGATGGGTGACCCTGTTTGTGCCACATCTGAAGTAAACTTTTAGATATAATTCCAAAATAAAGCAGATTAAGTTGAAAATATAATTTATACATTTCAGAAAATTACAATCACTTATTAGAAACAATAAAGGAAAACATCAGTAGGACAAAGAAATAAACAAATAACCTTCATATCAAAATTCTCAAAGCTGTAGTATAATAAAGCAAAAAAAAAAAAAAAACTAAAAAAATACAGATTTACCAAAATTTTTTAAAATGAGAAATAAAGACAATATATATATATATTTTTTCTTGTATGTGTTTTTTTATGTCCTAAACTATTTTTATTGTCCATGTATAGCTAGGAAAACATTTATCAAGCAATCTTTTTTCGCACTTGAGGCATTTTTTTCGTTGTGCTTTCCTGACATACAGGAGGTATTTCATCATCATCTATGCTTGTAGAAATTTCGATTTTGCAACAAACATCTACTGGTAGAACAGACTGAAAAGTATCTTCATCGATATCTTCCTGGTCAGTAAATCACCCACTTTTTTCTAGGGGAAACTGACAAATATTAATAGGTTCTTCTCATCTGATTGTGTATAAAAACGTCCTCAAAAATTGTATTCCAAAGCCTCTTCTACAGTCCGGAGTGGCTATGAATGCGTCATCTTATCAGCGTAATGGATATTCACTAACTGACGTAACACAAAATAATATAAAACCTTATTATGTGACGTTCTTCTTCAAATAAGACATACGCTACATCTAACTATCAACAAACGCACGTGGTAGTTACTTTTGCTGCTGCTGAGAAATTCACTTGAGATTGTCCAGAAACGGTTGAAAGGGGGGGGGGGAGTTGAGAGAGGGAGCCGAAACGAAAGTTATGTCATAAATATTTTCTTTCAACACATACTATAAATTTTTAGCGTTCAGAAATCTTTTCCCACTCTTCTGTGAACTGTAAACATAAAAACTGCATTGTGTGAAAAAGTATACCTTTACACGCCGATGTTCCATTTTTGGAACATTGAAATTTCAAAACCGATAGTAAAAAAAAAAAACTATATTTTTAATGATATCTTGCAGTCTATAGTTAAAATGATCATTTTTAATTACTTTTACCAAATAATAAAAATATTTTTTAAATTTTGAATTTTATATGAATTTTTGAATTTTGTCCGATCAAAAGTAGAAAAAAATGCATTATTTAGAATTTTTTCTCAGAGAGACTATTTAATTTAGCAACAATACTTTAATTTCAAAAAATTAATCCATACTTTTTGTTTTCAAAATAATTTTTATAGAACAATATGAATAAAATTGAATTTTTCAGAAAATTTCAAAGTTGACGTTACAATATTGGAACATTGGCGTGTAAAAGGTTAAGTGAGTTATTTGAGCATGCTCCTCGTATGAGTGCCAAAACACAAGAAAGGGAATTTTTCAAGTATCAAGTTTTTATTCAGTGAAACAAAGAAAAACGCAATATAAAAAATACAGTCGCATGTTAAGGTGAAGGGAATAATTAGTAATTTATATAAATGGCATTATTTAGGGAATATTGAAACCTGGTTAGAAAGGCAGGTGAAAACAATTAATGATTTTATATTTCTTGGAATCACTAATATATCCATGAAAAATTCAAGGTCTAAAGAATCAGTTTTTAATATACCAGCATAATGTTTTTAATGCTTTAGAAAAAGATAAATTGTGATGCATTTCGAAATAGGGTATTCAATTTTATGAATTAGATGTTATAAATAAAGAATATTTGAATTTTGAGTAGATATCAATTTAAGCTATTACACACACTCATATATATAAATATGTACATATAAATTTGATTATAGGTTATCTATGATCTATAATCTAAGATATATTTTAGATGAATAGCTTCTTTTTAGAATGAACTAATGTTTATTTATTCAATGAAATTTGTGTTAAAAATAACATTTTCAAAAAGAAAAAAAAATTTCATGACTAAAAATAATTATTTGAAATCTTAATTTTATGGTCTCCACACGTATGATTTTCGATTGTTTTTCATCTGTATTTTCGTCAAAATCAAATTTCTGTGAATGATGCAAAATTTCTAATAACAGAAAAATTCGTTATAGAATTGTTATGGGATATTATTATTTCTGATACAAATAGTCAAACTTGCATGCCTCAAAATGCATTTTGGGAAATCCATTGTTAGGAACTGTTATCACATTTTAAATAAGAAATATTAGTTGGTGTGAAAACAGTAACCTACCTTTTTTACCACAGCTATATGATTTATATACAATGCTTAGTTATTCTTAAATTTGTGCTGAAATTTCTACCTGAAAATCAGACCTTGCTTGAAAGCTTATTTTTTAAAAATGTCAAATGTAGTTAAAACTTAAAATATAGATTTACACATAAGTATACACATAACTCTACTGTCTAAAGTATCATTTTTCTTTTTCTTGTACAAAAAAGTTGCTAAACTTCTCCAGCATGGTTACAATAATTCATTAAAGCATGTTTTTTTGTAACACATGATCTAGATAAATTCAATCATTATAATGGTTGTTGACTTGTTTATTTGATTAAGTTCTTTTATTGTTTGAAACTTCATACTTTCACTTATCATTCTGGTTTCATGAGTGAAATATTTTTTTACAATTTAACTGTAACTTTGGGTAAAGAAGTTGATTATACATCAGTTTTTAATGATACCATGCCTAATATTACAAAAATTAATGTAATTTCTTAAAAATACATGTTAAAAATGAAAAACAGACGTATCTAATCTGCACAGACATAAAATAATTTTGATGGAATGTTATAGAATACTTTTATCTTATCTAATAAAAAATAAAAGTATGTGTACTTCTAGATTAGATAACAAATTATCACATTAAAGTATTTGGTTTATCTCATAAAAGATGTAATTTTATTACTTGTATTTATAAAAATAAGGATTTCATAAAAAAAAATCCAAAAAGATGTATGTGTTATCATTTTTTGAAATCTGTGCATTTTACATCACTTATCAAATGAATCATTGCAAAGATTTTAATTTATAATTAAACAAGTTCACTCTTTTGTACACTGCTGGCTACAGAAAATGCTACACCTTGAAGGAAGCACGTAAACCAAGTGAAATTTATATCATGCTTTGACGGCGATAAAATATGCAAATCATTAGCATTATAGCCCAGATGCACATCACCTGCGACCATAGCACTATATAAGGGGAGAACAGATTGGCAATATGAAACGACAATTGTTTTTTGTGCATAACTTGTTTACCTATGTCTCGTGGAAGACATTGAGTGTCTTTTAACAAAGTTTCTGAATTCGACTGAGGAAGGATAGTTACTTATAGAGATTGCAGATTATCCTTCAGAGAAATTAGTCCATATGTTGGACAAAACCAAGCAACTGTGATGTGGATCTGTCATTGCTGGATGCTGGAGAAAATGACGGACAAATGGGGCCAATTGCACCCATCTTGTTGCACTGTCCGTGATGACAGGCGGATTTTGCGTATGGCAGCGATGGATTGTGCAGTCACATCACGAACCATAGCACAACAGATTCAGTCTATTATGCATCATTCGGTGTTCCCTTGTACCATTTGATGCAGTTTGCAGCAGAGTGTAATGTCTGCAGGGTATCCATTGCTTCGTTTACCCTTGACTGGAAACCACAGGCGTTGTGCCGCCAATAGTGCAATGAATGGCGGTCTTGGACAATGCAAGGAAATCAAATTGTGTTTACTGACGAATTCTGTTTCTGCCTTCAGCATCATGAAGTTTGGATTAGAGTTTAGAGACACCATGGTGAGAGGCTGCTGAACTGTTGTATTACGTATCGCCAAACTGATCCTGCACCTAGTATCATGGTTCGGGGTGGTATTGGATTTCACTGCCGCACCCCTCTAGTATGCATTGCTGCTACACTGAACAGCCAGCGTTACATCTCTGAGGTGTTGGTGCCCATGGTCCTTACATTTAGCACTTGCCATTAGCCATGTTCCAACTGGATAATTTGTGACCATCATCCTGAGGATAATGTCACTTGAATGTGGCACGCAATGTTCAAGAGTTCTTCTTTACCCATCAAATGGAATTTCTTCCTTGGTCTGCTTATTCTCTTGATCTATTACCAATCGAAAAAGTGTGGTCCGTGTTTACAAAACAACTGGCCTGTGATTCACCATCCTGTGTTATACTAGATCAACTTTAACAATATGTGGAAGCCACATGGAGTGTTGTACCCAAGGGTACATCCAGAGCCTTTTTGATTCTATGCTGAGGTGTGTGGCAGCAGTTATAGCCAACAATAGTGGCTACACTAACTACTGATTTTGTCATCATACACATGTCTCAAGAGGCTGTAATTTTAATCGCTTGATCTTTGTACAACATGTTATCTGCCAAATAAATTTCATTGTGATATCTGGTCCTTTTTGGTGTTGCATTTTAGAAGGCCAACAATGTACATTAAAGCATTAATTTTTGTTGTTGTTGTAAATACCTTTTCTAATTTAAAATTTCTAATTTTGTCCATACTTCCTTTATATTTATGCCAAGAATTGTTTTGGGATACATTTTTGAAATATTTTCAACTAGTGAGTTTTAATGAAACCTGAAGTTCATACCCTGGTCATCGAAGGAAGATTTTGCAGAAGGATCTGCCATACCTGAATTGAAATTTAAAAATGGCTTATGTGTGTGTGTCTATATTTTTAAACATTTTAATTTGTTCACAGAGGTTAAATTAAAAAAAAAACATTGCTTTAATGATATGAGTACCTTTTGTTAATATATTTCTTAAATAATCATTTAATTTTATTTTTTGCCAATCTTTGATAATTTTATATCATATCGTATGGATTTTCATCTTGTAATATTCATACAATCTTGTATATATATGTAATGATTTCTTCTAGCATTCTTTAACTCCATAAATTATTTTAAATATGATTGCATTTGATATATTGGTGATTATAAATAAAAGAATGAAACTAACCCTGAAGAAGTTTTCCATCAAGACACAACCAACATAAATACCCCTCAGCAAATCTACACATGCAAAAAATCAACACCAACCACGCTACAAAAATCTTCACCAAGTTCATCACATATATATATAATTACTGAGCTCATTACTCTTTTATTTCCTGAACACACAGGGATTGGAAAAGTATGAAAGAGAGAGAGATAGAGAAAGATTTAACTTTTGCAATTTATATCAAAATTAAATTCTAAGTTTAAATTTAAATTATATTTAGGTTATTTAAATTTATAGTTACTATCTCATCTATAAAATATATGTGGAGATTTTTTTTTGCTTAACCGTTCCGTAAATTATGAGATCCTTATTTTCATTTACCTTGTACATGTATCTTTTTAAATTGGCAACTCTTATCAAATAAATCCATTTATACTTTCTTTTATTATAAATTTTATTGAGTTTTTAGTTTTAAGGTATTAGCATTTATTTTATATTTTTAGGAATATTTTTTTTTTATTCACTGTAGAATGAAATAAAAGTAATTATAGTGTTTGTTTGTCTGTAAGTAATGTTCTCTATAAAGGTGTTTTTCTCATTATACTTTTTTCTCATAGAAGTATATCAATTACTTTTAGTTTTATTCAGGAGAATAATATTTTTAAGTATTTAGAATAGTATCATTGAATATTTTGTTCTATGAAATATTTTACCTCATTCTTTTTTCATTGAGTTATTGTGTGTATATTTTGAATGATTTGATACATCCAAGTCAACATCATTTTATTCTTTATTTATTTAGTTGTAATGAAGATAAAAACAGACAAATTGTGCCAATTTGCTACACCTCTAGATGGAGACACTCACATGAAACCAGAGGTAATAAAGTTAATGCTCTTGCATTAGAAAATATATTTTTATTAAAACAATTTCTAAATATGATTAGCCAATATCAATTTTCAAAAAAATTTGCAGTTTTTTATTTCCTAGTTATTAAGTACTGAAATATTAAATTTTTCTGAGCTAATAGACAAAATACCTGGCTGAATGTATAAAATATGCTGTACAAATCTGTAAAACTTTTTTATTGTATTCTCAATAATGTATGTATTGTTAAATTAATATAACCAGATGTCAATTTAATAATACATATCTCTGTCAGGGATGATCAAGGCATCAATTTAAAGGCAACTGAATGTTGTCTGTGAAGTTAAATTGGTCATTTAAAAATTTTTTCAGAAAGTAGTGTCACGTTATATTGGACTCTTTAAAGAAAAGTTCTAATGTTTCTTTTTTCTAGTAATTATAGCAATTTTTAATTGTTTTATAATTATCTGAAGACTTTTCATTTTGTAAGTTACTGCCATTATTGAAAAGTTGTTACTTTTGTTTGATTAAGTGATAACAGTAGTAGTAGCAAATTCTATTTTTTATTTCAAATTTGTAATAATTTAATCATAGAAAAGCATTTCTCCTGGCAAAACAAATGATTGACAGCACTTGTTTAGTCTAACATTACTTAACTTATGTTAGATTAAACTAATGATGCAGGAACTGCATTTATCTAGATGTATTTTCTTGTAATATTATTTTAATTTTGAACAAAATAAATATGCTTGAAAAGTTTTAATGTTTTATTTAAAGTGTCTTTTTAAATACTTTTGCTGTCAAAATTAAATGAATGACAACAGAAAAGTACCTATGTTTCTTGTAACATTAGCAAATCTTTATATAAACTGACTCCTATATTTTAGCCTTTAGAAAAGTTCTGAAAATTATCGGTTTATACACAGAAGTATAGAGTAAAAAAGATATTGTTTGAAATTTAAATGATATACAGTCGGACCTATATATAACGAAGTCACTAAATCTTAAAAAAAGTTGGTTATATGGAAAATTTTTATATAGAGGTTCATCTTTCAATATACTTTATAAACTACATAAAACAAATTTTATATTCATGTATACAATATATTAAAAAAAGTAATTGTTCACACCATTTTGTTAATTAATATCTTTATTTGTTTTATGTTAATACAGAATTTTTATCATGTTTAAACAGTGTTGATAGGTTTTACTTTTGATAGGTTAATTTTAATAACACTTTTAAATGGTCCTTACTATCTATCTTGAATGTGCTTGATAAGCTTTCTTGTATCTCATTGATTTACTTGATTGAAATACTTTTTCAGTATTTGCATACTACCACATACACTATATACATACTCAGTTTAGTATTTGTTCGATTTCTTCCTTGTGTGCATATTTTTTGTGTAACGATGTTTGTACAAATTACAATTATTAAGCATGTCACTAAAAAAAAGTATTGGTAAATAATTTTTATTTTGTACAAAATTTTTTTCTTAATATTTGTGAAATGTAAAATAAAGAGTATTTTTCACATGATATATAGTAAAAATATTATTTGATAATTAATAAAATATTTGTTGCATTATTTTTTTACCTTGGGGAAAATAAATGTTAAAAATTGTAAAGATGTAGTGCCATCTATTCATTGTCATATAAATAGTTAAGGCTCTTTTTATCTTTATAAAAGTTTATCATAAATATGAACCTGTGTTCATGTAATCTACGTTAGTGTATATTCTCTTTCATATTGTACTTGCATGCACACATTTGCTTGTATGTAAGTTAAGTATGAGTGACATAATTTTAGAAAACATGATATTTGCTATAAATACAAATTTTTAAAAATCATAAATACATTTAATTTTTCCTAGAATTTCGAGTACTTATTTACAGTACTTATTTTTTTACTATTTTACAAAGTTAATTTTTATTAATGTTTAGGCTGTTGTTATCGAAGGAACATATTGGAAAAGGAGAATGGCTAACATTACTGCTGAATATAAAAAATGGAGGCTATTTTATAGAGATCAGTTCAGATTAAAACCTAGTCAAGAAGCTGAAAAGGTGATTTCTGATAAGTACAATGTCTTTTAAAAAGACTTTTTAAATGATTAAATCTAAAAGGTAATGCCCTAGTATATTATAAGGTTGCTTTTTCAGTATTGTGTGATTGTAATTTTAGAAACAATAAGTAATTTTAAAACAGCAAACAGAAAATCTCATTTTTAAAAAGAAATTGTATGTAAAAAGTATATATTTAAATCTGTAAATTATAAAAATAAGATTAAAACAATTTAATATTTGTAGATTGAAGGTTTTTGAAAATAATTCAGAGTTATGTTTTTAGTTAATGATACATTTGACAACAATGATTATCTAGGAATAGTTTTATAATTTCTTGAAGTTTATTAAAGTACTGAATCTATTATTAGATGGAAATGGATTGGGATACTAGATGGCCTTCATGGCCGAAAGATGCTTACACTAGCCTTCAAAGTGCTGTGGATGAAGATTTTATCATGGATTTTACTGATACATTATTTACAAGTTTTAATCCGAGTCAGCCATTTGATTTCCCAAATCCTAAAGAAATTGGTAAAATTATACATTTCATTTCAGAATCTGTTCTATTATGTTTATGCATTAATTTTTTAAAATTATATTGCTTATTGCTTTTACTTGTATATTTCCTCTTTTTATTTTAAATAGTGATTGTGTCATTGTGTTAAGTACTTTAGTGTAAAAGAATATTCTGCATTTCCCCAATTTGAATTTTTTTATACCAAATTATTTCTTCTTACAATGACAGCATAAAAATGACAAATTTATTTGTATTTTTGTTCTGAAAATATATTTATTGTTATATACTTGTATAATTTTTTTATACAGATTATTTTTATGCAATTATAATGTCTCTTATGTTTCATTAAAAATATCTGACTTTAAGATGATTATCAATACTACGTGGGGCACACTTGCTAACTCTTCTTAAATAAGTTAGAAAATAGTCCTTAACACACAGTAAGAAACATCTGGAAACCATTTTCTATTTTAGATTAATTCATGTTGCATTTTTTTGCTGAAATATGATTAATTTTAAATGTATGTTGGAAGGATTTGTTACTAGCAATTCAACTATTCAAACAATGACACTGTCAAATGAAGTAATTACATTTACACATAAAATTGGCTTAGATGATTTTAATATCTTTAACCATAGTGAATTAGATGAGTTACTTGTTGATTGTCTAAAGGACAATGGATAGTAATGAATAGTACATGAAGTTGGTAATATCTTTGTTGCTGCTCAAAGAGAAGATAATTGTTAATAATTTCTACCTATTTTAAGTATAATGTATCTTATCACATTATATGTTGCTAAGTTCTCAAATCCTTTCATATTACATTATTATTCATTTCACTGTAATTGTGTGTTTTGGTACATTTTATTCAAATTAATGTTATCTTTTTTTTAAAAATATATATTTAGAAAGTTAGTGCCTCTGAAGGAATTTTGTTTTTCTGGCCTTCCAAATTAAGCATAATCCTTTCTCTTCCTTCATACTTAGTTGCCTCTAGAGAAGTTAGGTTGATTCATTGGTATCTAATTTACACTAAACATCCAGTAGCATTAAATGTAAAACTGTTATGCATAGAACATCTAATACTCTCTACTTAGCCACTCAAATTTTGAAGCAACTTATGCTGAATAAAGTTTCACAAGCTTTCTGTTTAAATAACATTTTAATGTTTATATATTGATAGTGTCTTTTCAGGATCAAAGACTCTGCTCATGTTTTTCATTAATAGCTACCTAAAAATTATGTTAGGTATCCATCTGCATCTGATAAGACAAGTTAGGGGAGAAATCTTGCCAAAAATATTATTCATAACTGTGTCATCTATTTTACATTCAATCCAAAATTCTCCATTAAAAAAATTTAAAGGTGACTGATTTAGCTAAAGATAGATGGAAACCTTCATTTCCATTGTGGATCCATATTGTTGAACCTTACACAAAGAAAATGGGTGATCTATCCATATAACTTTTGAATTAATTTCCTTGTTACATCAGGATTGCATGTTATGAAAAAATAAAAATAAGAAAATAGATTTATACAGATAGCATACACATCATAGATTTATACAGATAGGATCTTAGAGATAAACATCTGCATATTGTTTTTAATCTTCTTATTAATTAAGTAAATATTTTTAATATGGAATCTACATTTCGTTTGCATTCTGTTATAGATTATCTATAATGCTGTGTAGCGTAAAATTAATTCAAGGTCTTAAACTGTGCTGTAAATTAAAAATATTTTTCTTATTAATGATTTAAATTTTAGGTGAGCCTTTTTATTGCAATATAAGTTGCAAAAGTGTATGTTTAGATATCATGAACTACATAAAAATATTAATAGAATCATCGTTTCAAAGTTGTAGAAATTGCATTATCAGAAAAGAAAGATCTATGCAAAATGAGATGTAGTTTATAAAAATCTATTACTGGTACTGGTGGGACCTATTGTGTAGACCATTATCGGTATTACTTTTCATTAAAAATAAAATAAGTTAAAGTTTGAATTCAAGTTAATTTTAAGCTTTTATATGGATTTCTTACAAACTTTAAATATTATATATTAAACAATCTATTTTGTTATTTTCTGAATACTTTTTTAAGCAACTTTTAGTTAGTTTTAACTCTTAGTTTCATTTTTATGCAATTTGAGAAAATTATGGAATGTATCTTAGTTTTTCAAGATAAGTAAAATCTTTTTTTAATGTTATTTTTATATAAAATATTTTATATGTATTGCATATCCTCTGCATAAGATAAGATTTTGCAGCATTTCATGTTTAGGAAAAAGAAAAAAAATGGTCAGCAAAAAATATATTGGGAAATTTTTTTAAATATTCTTAAATGATTTTGTGCAAATATGTCAACTTATGCTAAAAATTAAAAAAAATTTCAGTCTTCAGACTTGCCTTATTCTTACATAATGTTCTCTTTAAAGAAATAGCCCTGTTAATTTTATCCCTAGCTTTGAATAGCCACTCCTGTAATATTCCATTTTGCTTATTTTACTTCAAGGAATCACTTAAGAATTTTGAATTATTTGATATTCTGTAATTTGTCTTTTTCTGGGGTGTCTTTTAGGCTACTCTGTTTTGATATTTTGTTTTATTTTGAACCAATTATACATTTTCTTTTTTAAAACATAATGTATTTCTTTTTTGTATATATTTGAATTAACATTTAGAATTAAAATGACTTATGGCATGTGTTGTTTTTCTTTTGTTTGTTCCAAATTGTTCTAAATTATTTTTTCATTTTTGTGCATTACTATATATTAAAAAAAAAAGGTTTTTAATTTATTGAAGACATTCCATGTATTTGTTACTGTTACATGACTGGCTTTATATTATTTGGGGTCATTTCATAGCTGCTAAAGCTGGAATTGCAGATTTCATTCAACCTGGTCTTGTGCAGTTACAACCTGCTGTGGATGATTTTATGGATACTTGGGAACCACTTTCAGGTAAAAATTTATTTTAGTTTTTAAATGCATGATATTGTGATATGTAAAAGTTAATTTTTATGCCTAATATGTTGTGTTGATATCTATCCTGCAGACCTTTTTTCAGATTTTTTGAGTTCTAGACTCCCAACTCTACCTGAAGAAACTACATTCAACAGCAATAGTTTTCCAGATTTATTACCTAGTGCTGAGCAACAGGTAAGATAAAGTAATTTATTACTTTTATATATTTATTTCTTTGCTTAGTTTTAAGTTGTAATTTTTAAATTTTCTACATCTAATATGAATTACTCGAATATGATATATATATAAATGTGTATTATGCAGCAAGTGCTTACCTCTTCTTTTTCAATGAAATATTATGGGATTTTAATACTTGTTAATACATTATAATTATCTGTAGAGGTCACATATGTAAAAACTGTTGATTTTATAAAAAAATCAAAAATATTTGTATTTTTATTCAATTTATAGAGATGAAAAATTTTATAGTTAATTATTTTTCTAAATAATTTTATTTTGATGAAAAAATCAATAGCAAAGCAATTTTTGTTTCATTTTTTAAAAATAAATTGCTGTTTTTTTATAATATTAAAATTTATTTTAGGATCCATATAACAATTCAAGTTCAAAAATACATGGAAGAAATACTCCTAATTTCTTCACTCGTTTTAGTGCTCAACCTTCAACAAATGGCTCATTGAGACGCATTAGTAGTGTTAAAAAGTCTGTTTTATCATCAAATTCTAAACAAGTTCAACAGTCGTCCTTTATGCCTTCATCACCTTATTCTGGTAAAGCAATTCTAGAGACCATGAACTTTACTTCAGAAAATAATACTTTATTGACTGATAATGTGCCTTTACTTCCATCAGAGCAGCTTCCTTCTCAGTCTGATTCTCTTGAGCCTTTCTTATGCAACACAGTTTCCAATGAGCCTTCCCAGGAATCCACTATTGAATCCCTTCTTCAAGGAAATTTGCAGAATGAAGTGAGGAATTTACAGCCAGCACCTGAGAGCTTATCCAGTATGCAAGTTTCATCAGTTCCTCGGATGGTGAAAAGAAAATCTACAAATCAGTTCTTCCAACAACCTGCATTTAAACCACTTAATGAAACAGACTTGTCTCAGCAGCATATTTCACATACTTCTATACAAGTGCCTTTACAGACTGTTCCACAGGTTCATATCGCTGAAAATATTATTTCTAATTCAAATGCCAATGACAACAAGACAGCTAAGCATCCACTATTTTTTTCAGTTAGTCTTGGCCAAGCCAATCCTACTCAACCCAACAATTCAAATAACTTTAGAATACCAACACAAGTTTCCAATATCAGTCCTTCAGCAGGAAATATGTATCAGCCAAATCTTGGGAAACACAATCCTCCTGCTACACTTACAGACTCTCCAGCTTTTAGGAGGCACTCATATACAACAGGTCAACATTTACATTCTGCTTCTCAGAGTTCTGGTGATTACATGGGAACTCGGAGAAGTCGACCTATAGCTCCTGCAACAACAGTTACAAACTTTGCTGTACCTGAAATTCCTGTAAGTTTTTGCTTTCACTTATTATACCTGTAGAATTTGTATTTGAGTTAAATGCTTGGTAGAGCATTTTAAGTTAAACTTGAAAAATTTAAAGACAACTTGAAGATTTAAAGAGAATATAGAAGATCCCAAAAGTGGCAAATGAAATTTTCAATGAGTTAAGTCTATAATATGGTTTCGACATAAAGAGCTTATTAATCTAATAGTACTTACTGTTACCTTTATGTGTTATGATTCAGAGATATATGTGAACTTGAAGCTACTTGTAGTTTAAAGATACATTAGTAATAGTTAAATGTATACATTAAATTTAAAAAAAAATGTAGATATTTATTGTCACTTATTTAATTTAATAATAGTTGATCACAGTATTTCTCTCTCTCTCTATGTATGCACATATAATATCTCTCCATTTTATAAAGTTTCAAATTATCTTCTATAAACTATTTAGGTTTCTCAGAGTAAAATAAAAAATGCCTGTTACTATACATTGGAATTAATGTTTCATTTTTTTCCTTTCTGGAATATTAATAATTTTGTAATAAAGCAATTTTTTTTCTGAGTTAAAACATATTTGTGTGCGCATCTTTTGCTACATTTTGCTTTTTTTCCAGCTGAATTACAATAGTTGATTAATTTGACATCATTAATATTTTGTATTACACTATATATTTTTGTGAAGAATGACTTTTTAAGTGGAGTATAGTGATATGCTACCTGTGATTTTATAAAAGAGAAATTTATATTGAGTTTAATGAGGCTAATGAGAGGATAATGAACTCAAAAATATACATTAGAAATATTGAGTCATGATATTTGATGCAGTAGGAAACTTACTTTGGCGCAAGTTTATTTTTGATTTACTCCATGCTAACGTAATTTGTACTATTTTTATGGAAAACATTGTTTGGAAATTTTTTTGAATTAGATATAGAAAATTATCCCTCTTAGATGAGCACTGTTGTTCAGTTTGCAAAATATAGCAGTTTTCTCATTACATTTTTTGATAGTTTGCAATATATTGATGAATATTAGTCTTGAACTGAGTTAAAATTTTAAACTCTTTGATAAAGACACTGCTCTTGAAGGTACCTCTGTGAGTGAGTGAATATTGATGTTGCACTATTCAGCTATTTGAGGGCTTTTGAAAGTACCTCAAAATGGGATGGGTGGGAAATCTGGTACAATTAGGTCAAAGAAATATGGTGACTAAGGAAAACTTTAATCTTAGAAATGATTTGTTCTCTAACAAATTTGTCCAGCACTTGCAAGTATTTTCTGGCTGAATGTTATACAGCCTTATTTTGTTCCATTTTAGTTCTTGTTGTATTCTGTTCAGCTGGGAGCACAAACTTTGTCAACATTTTGCTGTATTTCTCATTTATAACATTTATAGATCTCTCTGTGTCATCCATAAATAATTAAGTATTAATTTTTTTTTGAGTTATACTGTAACACAAATCAAATTTTTCTTTTCTCTCAAATTTTGTGTTCTGTCAATTCACAAAGACATTGAAGGGAAATGAAGTTTACATCTTTTGTGGTTTAGCAACACAGCCATTCCTAATTATATTCCTTCTATAAGTTGATTTCATTTGAAAAAGCTTTCAATTGTTTGGATAGGCATCTCAAAGTCTTGTGACTGATTCTTAGTTTTAGAGAACAGTATCAAGTAGATATTTCTGGTTCTTTAGTAATGCTTTGCTCCACATAATGAAGGTTGGCCTAACTGCAAGATGAGTTGTTTCTTCTAATTTGTGGGATCTTTTTAATATACCTTGAATCTTGAAACACACGCACATTTAATCAAGGCCAATATTGTGGGTTTGGAAGGTGGATTTCGTAAATGAAAATGATGCACACTCTGTGTTGGAACAAACTTATTCATATTTGAATATTTGGCATTGAATAATTTTCATATGTTGCTCAGCTGTGTATTTTTTGTAATTAATATCTTAAACCTTGATTTCTCATTCCGGAGGGCAAATAATAAAATAAATTTCAAGAAAAGTTATTTTAAATTGTAGTGAGTTCTTTGACCCATCCTGTATTTATTATATAGACCGAATGTGAATGAACTTTTTTTTGAAAAGTTTTTCATTACTGATATTTTTAACCTTTAATTAACTCTTATGCTTTTGAAATATATCACCTTGTATTTCAAAATGAGTGAAAATTCATCTTTGTGCTAATTTTAATCTAATTTCTTTTTGTTTGCAAAGATGAAATTCATAAATTCTTGTTTTCAATTGATTGTGGTAGCCTATTGATGTGTTTTACACTTGAATTGTCCTTTAAAGATTTGTATTCAGATTTAACTTATCTGCTGTGGGCATATTTACACACCACGCGTAGCTTTTGCGTTAACTATCCTTGGCATATATATACATTTTTCCAAAGTACAAACCTTTTATATTTTGCTGTGATGAGTAAAAAAGTATTCTGAACTGACCTTGAATGCAATACAATGACCTTGACAGTGTTTGTGAAGGTTTTTTTCTTATTTCAGAGAAGGATTTAGTTATTTATTCCTTTTCTTTTTCACAATACACTGCATAACAATACACACTTTTGTAAAAAGCAGTGGCACTGGGGAGAGAATCGTGTAACTTTTACTTGGCAGTTTAGGGGTTAACTGAAGATTGTATAAAGTATGAAGGAATGATGATTGTGCTGCATGTTAAATTCAAATGAACTGCAAAGTCCTCATCTGATGAAGTACAAAAGAAAATACTGTTATTTTCCATATATGTCATTACTGTCAATAATTGGTCGATTGTTAATAATTGTATCATGATTCTGCAATTCATTCAAAACCAACAAAAATCAAATGTTTAAAACCATTAATTTATTAAATTCAGTAATTTATTTTTAACATGAAGGTATTTTTAATTTTTAGGAATGATAGAATGCTTCTTGTTCATTAATGACCTTTGATTATACTTTAATTAATGTAAGATTTTTGGGAAGATTTTTTTCATTAAAAATTTTTATGTACACAAGATTTTAGAATTGTATTTTGTTTCCTTTCTTCAATCTCAGACATTTATCTCTGGTTATAGATATTAAAAAGTGTTCATTTTCAGTACTTATGTACAAACGTCACTGTGACCAAATTTGGCCAAGATATCAAAATAGTAAACAAGAACAAGAGCAAAAATAGATTATTACGTGTTTTATTTGGAAATAAACAATCTGATTTTGGTGGAAAGTAGCATGACTTGTATGGTACAAATTTGGCTGTGGTGACTGTAATACTAAGTGCCCAGATTTCTTGTGTTGTATAAATTGATATTTCTTATAATAATGAAAAATGAGAAAATTTGGGAAGAAATAACTTTTAATGTTTTGAATGCAAAAGCATAACTTGAACATATTTATAGCTCTGAAATTGACATTAATATGCTATTCAAATTTAATTTTAAAACGATTTATAGATTTAAATTGGTTAGTTATAACTTTGAATTTAGTAAAAATATATGTTGAACAGCTTCTCTCTCTCTTTTTTTTTGTAGCCAAATCGAAGAACCCGCTCTCGAAGCGTTTCATCACCACAGTCTAGTAGTCCCAAGCCTCTTATGCAACAACCTCTACAGGCAGTTTCTTTGACAGACATTAGTTCTTCTCTACAGACTGTAGTCTCATCGCCAGATCCATCTATTAAGAGAACTACTTTGTCAGGTTCTCTTGGGCAAGGTGTCAATGTTTCAAATTCCAATGTCTTGCAACAGAATGCTATTCTTGCTCAACTTCTCACACCAGGTACTTTATTCATTGTACTTACATTGCTAACTTTGAAGTAATGATATTTGTTTTATTTTATGTGTCCTGTTTTTGGATATTTTTTATTGAATTTTTGTCTTTTTTTCATTTGAACAGAGTTAAATTTAAAGAAATTTTTTATAAATTTCATACTTAATTACGATTAATATTATTGAATTTGTTGTTCTTTTTGTAAAAATAGTACTTCAGCCCCCTTCTGGACAGCACACTTTATTATGGACAATTAAATAAAACAATTAAGAATTCTGCACACAGCATAAATAATGTTCATAGCACACAGCGTGTAGATCGTGTGGTCCCCGTAGAAGAAGTGCGCTGGATTAAGCGGGAAAAAGAACGCGTGGGCGCATCACACAGATATCCTTACGCCAGAAAAAATAGTTCGCTCGCTTCAACCCAACACACCCCTCCTGCGAGTGATACATTTTTTTTTTCAAACACAAGAACAATATCATAAACACATATACATAATACACATAAAATATAACAAATACAGTGACATAAAAATCATGAGAGTAATGAAATTTTTTCCATTGAATATTGTAACTTTTGTACATTCGTGGCTTTAGTAAGAAAATCTACAATTAAAACATCAGTTTGAATGTATTCCAATTTTATTGCAGTATCTTCAATTAAATCTTTCACAAAATGAAAACGTAAATTCATATGCCTTGATTTATTTGAAGAACGGGTACCCTTAATCCACTGAATTGCTGCTTGACTATCTGAATTTAAAGTTACAGCATTACTTATAAATTGTTTACATTTTAATTCAGTTAACAAATTTACAGTCCAAATTATATCTTTACAAATTTCAGAAATAGAAAATAACTCTGCTTCACATGTTGATAGACTAACACTTTTCTGTTTACGACATTTCCATAAAATTAATGAATTACCAAGTAAGATTACACCACCTGAAAATGATTTTCCATTTTCTGCATTTCCCCAACTTGCATCTGAACTAGCATTTAAAATACCAAATTCTTTTTCATAAAACAATTTTTTCTCTTTTGTACCCATCAAATATCTTAATACTCGTTTAGCCAAATTATAATGTCTTTTCTCTGGTTTATGATTAAATTGTGATAAATAAGATGTTACAAATGAAATATCAGGGCGAGTTCTATTAGCTAAATACAAAAGTTCACCAATTAATTCCTGATACATAGTAATGTCAATAAATTCATTTGTAGAAGAAAAACTTTTATCTTCCCCTTTCACAATTGGAGTCTTAACACTTTTACAATTTTCTAAATTATATTTAATCAATAATGAATTAATATATTCACACTGAGATAAATAAATACCATTTTCATGTTTTTCAATTTCCATACCTAAAAACTTATCAGTTTTGTTTTCAACCACTTCAAATACATTTTTAATCTTATTTACAATATCTTCATACATTTTATCATTGTTACAAAAAATAGCTAAATCATCTACATACATACATAATATAAGGACACTTTGATTATCAGTTTTAATAAATACACAATTATCAGAAGCTAATTGTTTTAAACCAAATTTTTCTAATTCACACCTTAATTTCATATACCAGTTTCTACCTGACTGTGGCAAACCATAAATACTCTTTTTCAATTTACAAACTTTGTCATCTCCAATTAATTTCTCATAACCAGGTGGAGGTAACACATACACAGTCTCTTCTAAATCACTATATAAGTAAGCAGTTTTTACATCAAAGAAATTAACATTTAATTTTAATTTAGCTGCAAGTGCAATTAACAATCGAAAAGATTCAATATTTACTACTGGTGAATACGACTCTGAATAATCTATATTTTTAATTTGATTAAAACCAGCTGCTACAAGCCTGGCTTTGTATTTAAAAATTTTCCCAGCATCATCTTGTTTTAAACTATACACCCACTTAGTTTTATCAATTTTGATTTTGCAGGTTTTTGTACTACTTCTCATACTTTATGTTTATCTAACGAATCTAATTCATTCTTCATTGCTAATTTCCAATTTTCCCAATTAGCACTATTTTTCGCCTCAAAATAAGAGTTCGGTACATTATCCGTTAAATGAACTGACATCTGCTTAGATTTTAGTCTTTCCGATCTTCTAACAGGGATTTGATTTTGTACATCATTCAACTCAAGTACTGGGAGTTGGATTCTGCCTGTCTGATGCGATGTAGTCTGAAGGGGAATTGAGTTATCATTCTCAATTGCCACAGGCTCATTATTTATTTCAAAATTAGACAATACTCTATTTTCTGAATTTTGATTAATTTCGTTTATTTCGGGAGAGATTTCAAAAAACGAGTCAATATCCCATGTTTCATTTTCAATTTCACCTAAATAACTACTACCCTTTAAAGATTCATTGAATTTAACTGATCTCTCTTCAATTACTTTTTGATTTTTAATATCATAAATTCGATATCCCCTCCTTTCTCTAGCATATCCTAGCATAATTCCCCGTCTTCCTGGAACTTCAAATTTATTTCTCAAAACTTTCGGAACGTGAAAATAGGCCACACAGCCAAATTTTTTGAGATAATTTAATTTCGGTTTATTACCTGTCCAAATTTCTAATGGAATTTTTTCTTTCCCTTTTCGTGGTGTTATATTAGATACCTGAGTACTACAATTAATAGCTTCGGCCCAAAATTTTAAAGGAAGCTTACTTTCATATAGTAAAGATCTAGCTCTTTCTAAAAGAACACGGTTCGCTCTTTCTGCTTTACCATTACTTTCACTGTTGTATGGAATAGTTTTTTCATGAAATATTCCTGAATTAGCAAGGAAAGTATCTAGTTGCTCATTTACAAATTCTAACCCATTATCAGTTCTCATCCTTTTAATCCTTTTATCAGTTAAATTTTCATATTTAGCTTTAAATTGAAAAAATATATCAAACACTTCATTTTTATTTTTTAAGAAATAAGTAAAGTACATGCCAGAAAAATCATCTACAATTACCATAAAATATTTTGCACCACCATATGATTCGATATTAATTGGACCACACAGGTCGGCATGGAGCAACTCAAGAATTTGTGAACTCTGATTTATTTCAATACTACGATGAGTTTTTCTGGTTACCTTACTTATATCACAAGTTTCACATCTGAAATTATTTACATTATCAATATCAATATAATCTTTCATTTTAAGCATATATTTACAATTTAAATGACATAACCTGTTATGCCAAATTTCATAATTATTAGTAGATTGGACAGAAAAATAACACTCAGAATTATACACAGGTTCTAATTTTATTTCTAATCTACCATTATTTTTAAATGCTTTTGTTATTAACTTATTATTTTTATCATATATCAATACACAATTATTATCTGATTTAATCTTACAACCTTTATCCATTAAACATGTTACAGACAGTAAATTACATCTTAATTGAGGAACATAACTGACATTAGTAATTGTCAAATTAATAGAATTACAATGCTTTGTACTCACAGTTTTAGCTGAAACGTTACCTGTTCCTTGACTTACAATTTTGGAATCTTTATCTGCCAAATAAATATCCATAATTTCTGGACTTATTTGCTGAAACCATGCAGGGTCTTTGGCCATATGACAGGATGCTCCACTGTCCAGGATCCAAGTGTTATCACAGACGTTTTCTTGGCGGTTTGAAGCTGTGAAAACTGAATTTGAAGAAGTACCTGGATTTCTTGATGGATTATTTCTTTGGGTCGTTCTGTTTGGCATGTTTTTATTTTTGTAAAAACAATCCTTTGCAATGTGATTTTGCCTTCGGCATATATAGCAAAGCCTCGTTTGTCTTTCATTTTTCTTTCTAGAATAAAATGCTCCAGCATTTATTCCTTCCATGCGATTTTTAGATAAGATGACGGATGCTTCTTCTTCCCTTAGAATTTGGAGGATTTCATCTAAAGATTTCTCTCGTTGGGTCTTCAAAATTTCCCTAAGGCGTGTGAATTTTTCTGTCAGTCCTCGAACTGTATAATACACCAATTCCCTCTGTGAGACTTCTAAGCCGAGGGAGTGACACTTAGTCGAGATGCCCCTCGCTCTTGCAATGTAATCCACCGCGTTTTCTCCTTTGTTCATGATCAGGTTTTTGAGTTCATTGCCCGCGTCGATTTTGCGGTCCTCCGTAACTCCGATGAAAGTCCCTCTAATTTTTTCCCACAGCACTTTGGCGTTGTCCTCTTCCGCAAACTGTAGCGCCTGTTCGTCGGCAAGGGATAGCTTTATATACGAGACGGCGTCAGCATTTCTTTGTTCCCAATCGGAATCCTCCTTACGGCTAAGGTCTTCGGGTTTTTCGTTGGTAACCATAGTATCCAATCTTTTCAGGCTCAAAGCAGCTTTTATCTTAAGAGCCCATATAAAATAGTTCGTCCCATTTAAATTGGGGACAGTTATCTTATCCATTTTCGGCAAAAAGTTCACACAGTTCACTAAGACTATTCACAGTTCACCAACCACGCTCTGCTACCAATTTGTTGTTCTTTTTGTAAAAATAGTACTTCAGCCCCCTTCTGGACAGCACACTTTATTATGGACAATTAAATAAAACAATTAAGAATTCTGCACACAGCATAAATAATGTTCATAGCACACAGCGTGTAGATCGTGTGGTCCCCGTAGAAGAAGTGCGCTGGATTAAGCGGGAAAAAGAACGCGTGGGCGCATCACACAGATATCCTTACGCCAGAAAAAATAGTTCGCTCGCTTCAACCCAACAGAATTTTTTGAACTAAAAGTTAATAATGTGAGAAAGAGCTTGCAAATTCTACAGTGTGTTCATTAATGTATATTTTATGCTTTATGATAGATTAATGTTTATTTTTTATTTATTTTTTGCTGCTTTAAAATTCAGTAGCATTCATTGCATCTATCTTTGCCTTGAATTTATTATAATACTCGAAAGAAAAACTAGTCTCGTTTATGGTTTAGAAAAGTATACATTTTCTTGATAAAAAAATTTAAAAAAAAATTTATATATTTTCATTATTTTTTAAATAATAATGCCTATTCAAAACTATGTATTGAAAAAAGTCTGTCCAAAACCTTTGGCTGGGAAAATATATGGCATATTGATGGGATTGGAACCCTTATCTCCTAAATAGGCCTCTTGGGCTTCCATTCACTTAGACCACCAATCTTCAGTTGCAGAGAATATTTCTGGTTGGCATCTTTTGGATAGTGTTCACCTTTATGTTCTGCATTATCTCTTCACATTCTCTAAATGAGAAGAGATAATGCGTCAGACTGACCACCTGACTGGAACTTCTGCTCTTGCACCTCAGGGCCCAAGGTGGCGTATACTGAGTTGGGCACAGTAGGCCTTGGCCCTCATGGGCTGTTGCACCACTGTGTTAAGTTAAAGAGATTAATTTGAATGAGAAAATCTGTAAAGTATGTTTGTTATTGCAGTTGCAGTGTGGGAATTAATAAGTAGGAATTTCTTATTTAATAATAAAATCATTGTTATTTAATTTTTTAATTAATGTGTAATACAAATTTTATCTTTTATTGTTATTTTTTAATTTTAAGCTTAATACTAATATACTTACAGGATGTACTCAGCAAGATATTGGTCCAACTGTGATCAAAGTGACAAATACAACTACTGCTGCAAATGTTTCTTCTCCTGTTACAATTATAAGGCCAATTCTTAGCTCAACTGCCCATACATTTGTTTTTTCACCTCTTACAATGAGTACAGTAAGTTTAATTCTGCAATTATGGTAATGTGAATCATATTTTAAAATTTCCTATTCCAGTTTTCTTTTACGGAATTTCTTATTTCGTCTAAATTGTAATACATGCACAAAAAATAATTTTTAAAAATTTTATTTTGTAAGGTAGAATAAAAAATTTACTAATTTTGGATAAAAATGCATGCTTTACACACATACTTTGAAGCGAATCAGGTATTTAAATTCTTTTAAATTAAGTAACCCAAGTTTAATTTTCTGATCTGCATTATCATAAGTTTTTTAATTTATGAATTGTGCATATTATCAACTATTTTTCTCCAGAGGGGGTTGTTATTCATGATATGTATTTTGTATTTTTATGATTATTTGATATTTCATTATTCATCACAATTAAAGATACATGTTACCGCTTTGTACTACTTATACTTAAAAAAATCCCACTTTAGTTCACATATTCAGATTCCTTCATTTTCATTGTTTTTTGATTTTGTATAAACCACCAATAGATGTCACTGTATTTTTTTTGTAAGTGGAGAATCTGTACATGTGCCTATTCAAGTGTTTATTTGTGTGTGTGGGTGGATAATAGAATTTTTCAGATCACCTTAATGTTGATGATTGATTCAGTTCACTACAATAGTTGAAAAAGAATTCTCATAAAATTCAACTGAAAAGGTTGTTAATTTCATGTTTTTGTTTTATAATAATTTCTTAGTTTGTCAAACATCAAACATGATCAATAGGAGCATAACTGCTTTTTTAATTATTTTGTCTATCAGTAAAATAGGTATATTTTATTCTATTTAAAAATTTCATAATTTTAAACAAAAAGAAGTTAAGTACTCTAAATTTTTTTTTGTGGTTAAAAAATTTGACCAAAAAAGTATTTTATATTAATATTAAACTAAGATCCTTTTTTATATTCATTAATGTTGGTTTACAAAGCAAATTTCTGAGGAATTACTAATATTCCCAAATACCAACGTTTTTATTAAAATAAATTGAGGAAAGAGCATATTTTAAAAATTTTTCTGATGTGTAGATTAAACAAAGGTTTTAAAATTAAACTTTTGTATTTTCAATGTATGTTTTATTTGCATCTTAAGCCTTCTGGTGTTGGTGATCTCCAGCAGAGCCTTTTTGTTGGTTCAACTAATTCTTCATTAACTAAACAAGATTCGCCACCTTCATGTGTTCTTCCTACCCCAGACAGTCCTGGTAATTTCTTTTTCTTTTTCAAATGAAAGTTTAAAGATTTTATACAAGGATTCGACAATTGTTTCGTATCAAAATGTACTCAATATTTACATAAATTTTTTTATTTGCAGGTTCTTCCACTTGTAGCTCATCCCCTGCAATATCCACCCTTTCTTTTGAACCTCCTGTGAGATTTGAATTTTTTTCGTGCTTGTCACTAACTATTTGATCTAAATAATATTGTTTTGTGCTAGAATTCACTGCATATATTTATATATATATATATACATCTCCTATTAATTTTTTTCTGTAGTGTGTCTACTAATTATGTTTGTAGTTTAGAATTACATTGTAATTTTCAGATTCTACTTAAAAGTTTCCAAAAATTTACCTCTAAAACCTTGTATTGTATTGTTACAAAAATGATATTCAATTTGACATGAAATAATTGAAATGTACTATATTGGTGCTCCTTTATGTAATTCATTGATTTCTGTTTAATTTCTCATCAGAAATATTAGTATATATTTTGTTCCTTCAAATTTTTAGTGATGCATTGTAAAAAATGTTATTTGTTAGCAATTCAAATTACATTAGAAATAATTTTTTTTATATACTTCATGCTTTGCATGAAATAATGCAAAGTAATCACATTTAAAATGATTTTAGTATCTTAGTTTTAAGTCTGGTTTTATTTAAAACATTTTAAGTTGATGAATAAAGGAAGTTAGTTTTTGGGCTTTAAAATCAATGCAACAGGAATATTTTTTAAAAATAGTACTTAATGATAGTTTTTACTATAGTAAGTAGCTTTAAATATAAATGTTTTTTTGTACTGTTATTAAGTTTTAAATTTTTTGTACTCATTTTGCTGCTGAAATTTTTTTTTTGTAAAATTATTTATTGTAAATAAAGGTTTTTTCATCTGATTAAAAAAACTAAAATATAGAACACATTTTTGACGAATTCTCATATTAATTTAGTATGTTGTAACAAATGCATATGTTAATAACATAGCATATTTAAATTAAAAAAATCCATATGTATACATTTTAGTATAAGAAAAGAAATAAGGAACACGTTTTATGTGTGAAAGTATTATTAATTCAATTAGAAATGAGATGCATATGGCAATATGTTGCTCTTTGTTGGATTGCAAAGTTAAAATGCAACATTAATGTCATTGCAATTTTCACACTGAAATATGTATTAACTTCTTATTACTTATTATTAACTTTTTTAAAAATTTCCTAAGTATCTGATATTGTGATGAACCTTTTACACAATCTTTTACTTTTTTATCAAAAATGTGTAGAGAATTGTGGATGCTGCTTAGAATCGATGACAAAATTATTTTCACTAAAACATTTTGACAATTCAGGGTACTGCTTAGAATCGATGGTGGCTTAGATTTGAGTCAATACGGTAATTTTCGCAGTTTAAACAAAATTTTACTTATAATTTGCTACACATATTTTTTATACTTTTTATTGTAAAGTAATTAAATTTTATAGTACTTTTCAACAGATCTTCATTAAAAGCTACTAAAATGGATTTCTAAACATGCAATGTCACTTTTTGGATTGGTCATTCAGAGCTTTAAATGGGATATATATTAATGTGTAGCTAAAGTGGCGACATGGTCACTGTAAGGTATAATACCAATAGTTATCTGGCTATTTTATACATCATGTCTATCAATTTAATCAGAGATTATAATTTTCTGATTTCAAAGAGTAGCTAATTATAATTTAATTATTGGTTTTAATCAGTTTTAAGTTATGCTTCTTATGAAGAAAGATGTTTTGTATTTATTTTGATTATTATCTTAAATTACATGAATGGCAATTAGAATGCATATATTTTTTTCATAATTTTTATTGTAGTCTACCTCCAAGTCAGTCAGATTAAAGTCAGATGAAGAAAAAGTTCAGTACAAAGAGCATCGTCGAGTATGTCACATCAATGCTGAGCAGAAAAGGCGTTGCAATATCAAAGTAAGTGTTATAGATTTTTAGTGTAATTCTGTTCTTTTGTATTGAAATTAACTCTGAAATAAGATAATTAATAAAGGTAATTTTATAGGTGAGAAGTAAACTAAAAATTAAATTTCTCAGTATCCAATAAGAAATTTAGCAGTTTTTGAAAATGACCCAAATTGTTAAGAATCTTAGTTATTAATAATCATTCTCAATATATATTTCATTTTTTTCCTATTAATTTTTTTGGTATAATATTTGACTGTATACTTCAGTTATTTATTGAATATTTTCTTTTTTGCAGAATGGTTTTGAATCATTACATAATCTTTTGCCACCAATGGGACAAACTCCAAGTTCCAAAATTAGTAAAGCAGCTATGCTACAGAGAGGTATTTTTAAAGTTTATGTCTAATGTTTTAAATTCATATTGCTATAACAATTTTATTCAACATATTTGGCTTTTTGTTTACTAGTTCTACAACACTTATATGTTAGTTTACTCTTTTCTATTGATAATGATTTTGAGATAAGAGTAATAAAAATTTTATTAGAGAAATTGCCTATAATATCTTTAAATTCAATTTGCTGGTTAAGAATTGTATTTTTTATTAATATGTAGTAATTTATTTATTTTTAAATTAAAAATGTTATTTTTAAGGTAGGAAAAATTATGCTTGTCAAATGGATTAATTATAAGACTATTTAAAATTATAAGTTAAATTTGATTTCTTAATTTTTTAAGTTAATTATATATATAAAATAACTATCCATAATTTTTTTAAGACAAAGTAAATAGTAAATAATATAGACAAAGTAAATAATATAATGAAATATATTTATGTACTCATTTGTAAATACTTAAAAATATCTATGTTCATCAACATTTATACTTTTTAGTAGCTATGCAAATTTGTCTTTATAGGGAAGTAAATTATTTATTGCATAGATTGTATAAACATTTCAGTTCTATTCATTTGTTTTATATTTGTCTTACAGCAAATGATGCAAATCTTTGTTGCAATAAATAATTGCAGTGTAACATAATTATTTTTTAGAATTGCTCTTAAGTAATTTACTAATATATGTTTTTATGGAAGGAGCTGAGTATATTCGCACATTAAAAACTGAAAGGCAGCAACAATTAGAAGAAGTCGAAATGTTGAAGAAACAAATTGATGAATTGAATCAGGAAATCAAGTAAGATTTAACAATTTCAATACTTAAATATGAGGTGGTATCATAAAGTTTTAATTATTACAAAATAAATAATCAGGATATAGAATAGTTTAAAAAAAAATTTATTAAGACTTTTCTACACATTTATTAAGCAGAATTTCACATGTCTCCTTACATTTTTTGACCATTCAGACACCATCAATGCAATACTCAGTAAATTGTGAGGAGAACCATTGTATCTCTTGAATGATGTAATCTTTGTTGTCTAAACTTGCAATGGTTTTTTGAACGTTGAGAATAAGAGAAAAGTCATTTGGAGTGAGATTGCAAAAATAAGGTGGATGTCATAAAATTTCAAAGCTACATTACTTTGATTCCTCAATCATATCTCAAGATGAGTGAGCAGATACATTGTCAGCCAGAAAATAGACAACTTTATTAATCACACCATGCTATTCTTGATAAGAGCATCAATTTTTTGAGCCATGTGCAGTAACAAGCTATGGTGAAGGTCTGACTCTTCTCTAAGTAGTCTGTTAAAACGATTCCATGGCAATCTCCCCCTCCCAAAGTAAACAGCATAATTTCTCTGAAGACTTTTGCACAGCCTTCTTGGCAGAGGTGAGTTGCTGTGCTTACCCTTTTTGCTCATATCTTTAGTCTCTGAATCACATTAATAAATTCAAGATTCATCTGTAGTAACCAGGCAATCTAAAATATTCTTTTTGACTTGCTTCTAAAGATTCAACATCTCCCTTGACAGGTCATACTGTGTTTGTTTCTGAAACTGAGTAATCTTGGAATTCAATGCGCTGACGCCTTTAACATGCCATTCCTTAAGAATAATTTTCCTATAACTGCTATGTAACTAAAATCAGTCTCATAGGATTATTTGTATGGTTGTTGTTCTGTCTTAATAGGATAAAGTATCCTTAACTGTGGCAACATTATCTGTGAATGATGGTCTTCCACTTTTTGGATCATCAGTGAGAGACATAGATCCAAAGATTCCTTACCCTCCTCACAACAATGTCATATAATGAGCTATTATTTCCATAAACAGCCATCATTTCATTAAGGACTTGCTGGGTATGATAATCTTTGAAATGATGGATTTAATCACACTGTGAGTCTCAATTTTCTCCATACTGTGAGTTATTTCAATCTACTGCTTTCTGAAACCAAACAAATAAACATTATTAGCTGTAATTTACAATTTTATGAACAGAGGAACCAGTTAATATGCAGGATAAATTTTATTCAGATATTTTGGATATTTTTTATAATAATTAAAACTTTATGGTACCCTATGTAAACTGTATGGTACCCAAGTCTACAGTCTATGTCTGTTCTTTGTATGGGTTAAATTTTTAAAAATGAAATCAAGGACCTAACTTTCTGTCTTTTCAAGTTTTGAATGAATTTCAATTTTGGCCTCCTCATGAAAAACTACCTTAGAGAAATGTACATGAAATGCATTTTAGATTAAAACAGAAAAAGGACATACCCTAACCCCCCCAAAATGAATGAAAATGGGTGTTGTGTTCCGACCCTAGGTCTCATCAACCACCAGGCCATGTGTGTTCCCCTCCCTTGCGTGAGGGGAGAAACTGCTCAACTCCCTACTGAGGGAGTGTTAACTGTAACCTTTTTTTCTACTAATTTCACCCACTACTCACGTGGGGATTGCCTTGTAAGGTTAACTGATGGAATGATAGGAATTTCTGGAATGATAACAGCTGTACCAATGGCATATCCAGTTAGAATAGTAGCTTCAATAACATTAGACATAAACCTCTTAATTGAATGTCTGGCTCTATAACACTGAGAAAATTCATTTAACTTAGATTTCTGAGGATGATTTAAGCATTAATTTTAATTTTGAATGTGTGTGAAGCTCTACCTGGTAGTTCAAAAGAGTTTTTTTTTAAAAAAAATTCAGTCTGATAATTGATTGCTGCTTTGATTTTTGAATACTTAGCCTTGAGGGTAAGCATTGCTAGATGGATAATTGCTCTATTTGGTTTGGTGTGAGTGAATCCTTCAAACCTGCCTTAATCACTGATCTGTCAAATGTCAAAGCTGGATTGGATGTTACTGTATATCAAATAAGAAATAGAACTGAAAAGGCAGGAACCATCATCAATTGGAATACTCAATAAGGGAATGTATAGAATGTATATTTCAAGAACCCAAGCACTTGTGCCATTATTTAGCATAAAGTAGGCAACTAATATAATATTCTATAAATCAACATACACTAATTCAAATCATAACATGCAAGGACAGTAGAGTTCATCATTACTCAATAAATGTGAAGCAGCCTAAAACTGAAAAAGAAATAATTAAATTAAGCTTAAGAGTTATTTGAAACAAATAAAATAGGCCCAGTTTTGATGGCTACCTTAAACAGTTCGAAGCACAGAAATTGATACTAAAAAGAGAATCTTAAACTGAAGAAGAAACTATGAATTTAACCTCAGCTTAAAGAACTATCTAAAAGGGAGTAGTCAAATCATTTTAGCTTCAAATGAACTTGTTTTGATGAAACTGTACAAACAGTGATAAAGCAAAACTGTAAACAAAAGTGTCCCTGAAACAAAAATCAAACTCCTGAAAAATATTACTTTTATAATGATTTGTTTTAAAAAATTTAATTTCACTAAATTAGAGATAAATGAATAAATAAAGAAAACATGTAAGCACCCACCAAAAATTCTCAAACTCCATTTTTAGTGGATCTCTACTCAACAAAAGAAACATGCCTGTAGAATTCCAAGTCTGTTTGTCTAATTGTTCAAAAACCAGATTTTTGTTATCTATAAAAACCTCTTTGCAAACCCACTTGCTATTTGATTTCCATAAAACACTTCTTTAGCATATTATCTCTGTTCAATAAAAGAAGCATGTTTGCCAAATTTCAAGTCTGTGAGTATAATACTGTATTATTAGAGTCCATTGATTCTAAGCAGCACCCCTATAATTCTCAACACGATTTTGTGGAAAAAAAAAATAGCATAAAATTGTTTATTGATGTCTGATATTTATGGCCTGTCCTTTTGTGGTTGAGTCAATTGTAATTAATACATCAAATGTTTTTAAAAATATTCCATGATTATATTACAAATAATAGTAAATTAATTCTTTGATTTGTTTTTAATTTTAGTGGAATGTTTCAAATGTACAAAATGTATTTCTGATTTAAAACTATTTTTGTGGAATTTTAGAATTATAAATGGATTTTCTTTTTATATTCTTTGTTCTTCATGTAACTTTTTGAAAATCTATAACATTATTTCTAATAATAAAAGTGTTTTTTGAAAAAATTATAGTGTATTTCAAAGTCAATTACCAGCTTCTGGTGCTCCTATACCTTGCCAAAGGACAAATAGAATGAAAGAGATGTTCCAAGAATATGTTCGCCAACAGACACTACAAAATTGGAAGTTTTATATTGTATCCTTTTTTTTGTTTTGAAAATAGTGATTATGTTAATTTGCTTTTTATTTGATAATTTTTTTTTCACTTTCTCTCAGTGAAATTGTTGGTAATGATTCAAGAGTATTTCATTAATTATGAACTTTGTTTTCATTACTAACACAGTTGAGCATATAATGAAACAAATATCCTTCCATTCAGTTAGAAAGCAACATTTTATTCTATCATTTCTCCCCTCCCCCCCACTGGGTCTTGTTTACCTTCACTGTTTTCAACTGTAGATAAGCAACAGAAGAATGTGCACTCAAGACCTAGTGTTTTTTTTTCACTCAGTCATTTAATAAAATTAAATATGAATCAAGCCAATTTGTTAAGTCTCTCTTCTCAGGGCCCCTTGTGGCCGAGTGGTCTAGGCATCGGATCATGGCTAACGTGTCATGAGTTCGATTCTAGTACCACTAAATATCCGCCGTGTAGGGGAGCGATGCATGTTAAATCTGTCGAGAGCTCAAACGTCCTCCTGTTGGTATGGTGTGGTAGTTAGGAGAGGGGGGTGCCAGCTCAGGTGTCGTCCGCGCCACTTGACCATGGTTCAAAATTACGTGGACCGTCGACAAAATCCCTTGTGTTGCTAATCAGTGCGACGTTAATATTCTCTCACTCACTCACTCAGGGGCCCTTCAAGAATCTCTTTTTAATGTATATATATTTAAAATTTAAAATTTTGCCTGAATTTTAAATATCCATTTTAGTTAAAAGATATTAATCCCTTTTCCTTATTAACTATGATGAGATTGTATACGTAATTTTAAAAATTAGAATGCTGTAGTTGTCATGGAACAAATATTCTACTTAGAGTTTTTCATGTAATTATAGTTTTCTGTATATATAATAGACCAATCTGTGGCTAGAAATCCTTAATAAAGTGATTTTTTTTTTAAAATTATGCCTGCCAACATCCTAATAAAGTGAATTAAAAGTAACTATTTGTTAACTATTAAAGAAAATTACTTTAAAAAGTTTTTTTTTATTCAATTTTTTTTGGTATTAGGTTTTTACTAAATTTGGTAATTTTAAGTGTTATTTTTTACAGTTTTTGTTAATATATATATTTAAATTATCATGGTATTAGTAATGTTAATGTATTTCATATGGTATATATTTAACTTATATACATAAATATTATTTTCAATTTATCACAATGTTGAAATTAACTTCATTTTTAAATGTTACTATATAAATAGTGTTCAGAATGCAGTTTTTTAGTTTTTCTAAAGAATAAAAATGTTTTATTTGTCTTAACATTATTTTCAGTTCAGTTTAATAATTGAGCCCTTAGTAGATTCTTTCAATAACAATGTATCTACTACTAATGTTGACGAAATGTGTAAATCAATTCTGACGTGGCTTGAACAGCATTGTTCTTTGGTAGCATTAAGACCTAGTAAGAATTTTTTTAAAAAATCATTAGTATTTCAAATAAAAATTTCTCTTAAATCTTTAAATTCCATCTTTTTATTTAGGTGTTTTTTAATGAAATGTCTGAAATTCTGTTTTATGATAGTATGTATTTTTTGTATGTATTAAAAAAGTTTGCAGTCTTCCATTGTTTAATTACGAAGCACGACCACTGCACATCTAGGACATAGTAAGAAGTCAACATGTACTTGGTGACATGTTTATAAAAGTTTGCAAGAATGATTTTGTTATTGTAACATTTTTTAAATAAATAGCTTCAGATTAGTACTTTAAAAAATAAAAAATAAAATGTAACCATTTTATGATAAGAATACCGTAATATAATATATGTTGCAAAGTTTCAATTTACATGCATCCTCACTTACACAGAATTTTGTTGAAAAAATTACTATTTACATATATGTATATTGCAATAATTTTAAAATAAATTAATGATATAAATTTAAGCAATATGTATTGCATATAATGGTTAATTGAATATAGTGAACAATATTTGTAAAATGTAGCAATACACAGAATGATAAAATGGAGTTAAGCCTTACATTGAATATAGCAACAATTTGATATAGCCTCGCACAGTAAGAAAAATAGTTTTCTTATAGCTTCTAATTACAAAATATAATTTAAAATAAAATGTATAAATTACATCCATTCCTTGCATTTAGAGCAACTGGTTCACTGATAATTATAAATTTGATTTGTGACATCACATATTTGGTTTAGTGAAGTTGTTGTAAGTGATGTTAATAAAATTGTACATAGTCGCATGGCACTATTACTCAGTAGAGTGTCATGCATCAAAATGTTTTTGTGCATTTTCATAAAATGAATATTTTAAAATTATTCCAGGTCCCAACCATAAGTTTTTCTGAATAATTTCTGATTTTTTTTTTTCATATTTAAATGTAACATAATTTTTTTTTTATAAAGAGCATCAAAAGTCTGTTATTTGACAAAGCCTTTAGTTCAGCATGCTATCTGTTTATTTCATTTAGATGTAAAAGATCATTTCCTTCAAAATTTTATAAAATTTCTTTTTTTATTCATTAGCACTTGTGCCTTTCAAAATGTATATTGCTAATGGGTATTTAATGATATTTACATGTCATTTTTTGTTGTTTCATAAGTAATCGTTAGTAATATAATTTTTAAATAAAAGATTACAAAATGTTTCATATTACCATTAATTTGTATTGGAATAACCATTGACCTATTTGAATCAACCAGAATAATTCTTTCCACTAATATATCTTCTAATAATGAATAAAAAACATTAGGTATTTGCAGATATTTTGTATTTTATTAGAAATTGTAAATAATTCATTGTTATGTTTTATTACTTAATGTTGCTATCATTTTTTTTAATAGTGATTTTATAATAAAGTGATTAGTATATGTGAGCGTGTTCAGAATATAATTTACTATTTAAATACTTATCATTAAAGTATTGGTTTTTTTTTATTAATGTTACGATATTTCTAAATAGGAGTATTAAATTCTTTGCGACATCTCAGCACAACAACAAGCATATTATCAGATCCTTCGCGAGTACCTGAAGAAGCAATTCAAGCTGTGACAAAGAAAGAAAACAGGCAATAACATTAAGTTTTTATTTGCAATTATATAGTTATCTCAGGGGTAGTTCTGATGTCAGTATGGCAAATTTCCATGTTTGCCTATTTATTGTTGTTACTTTAAAATATAATGTTTTGAATAATTATATCTTTACATCAAACATTTTAAATAATAATACAGTAAAAATTTGTTATAAACAGAACTTTCATAAGAAATATTTAGGGTTTTTTTGGAAATTGTTTTTATATTGTCCCATGGAAGATAAATTGTTAATAATATATATGGTTATTGTATGTGTGTGTGTATTTTCAAGAGGGAAGTGCAAGCCTGATAGTCAATTTTTTTATATTGTAAAATTTAACTATTATATAAAATGTTATGAAAATTGTTTGCTCATATATTTTATTGTTATTTCTGTATGGTCTGAAGTTTGATGCATTACAAAGCATAGGCTTTTCATATAATTTTTATTCTTTAAGATTAAAGAAATTATATTTTAGTGTGAGAGTGGCTGAAATTTTTGACAAATTATAGTGTGTGTTGACAGAGTTGTGTGAATATGTTAAATTTTCATTTGTCTTTTCTAAAGATTTATGTCAGCACTTGATAGTCATTTGTACATAAAATTGTGTGCCAACAGGTTAAAAATTTGGCTGAGTGTTATAGATATTTTATGTTTATGTGTTATATATAGACTTTATTCTGCTCAAACTGTGAGTTAAAGTGTTTGTTTTATAATGTGTACATTTTTCAGAAGTACAATTGTGCATCACACATGTAATTGTTCATGGGATTGTGTTCTTTTTTGTCATTAGTGCATAAAGCTTTTATTTCTTCTCATGTATCATCTAAGTTCATTTACATGAAAAATATTCTATAGCCATTTGGGATGTGTTGTTTTCTTATTGAAAACTGTAAAATATTTTCATACATTGTTGTTTGTTTTGTTTAAATTTTATGTTCTGTTTTTGGTCTTTTTATGTAAGTTTTGATATTGCAGCGTTTATGAAGTATTAAATAATTTTTTCATTTAAGTATTTTAATGCACTGTGTTAAAAATTTAATCTCTGATCTTGTTTCATTTACCAATAATAAAAAGCTTAGAATTTAATAAAATTTCCAAAAAGGAAATTGTTTTTCAGAAATATTGATACTACTATAAGTGTTAAGTATAATTAAATATAGGACTTAGCTTATTAAAGTTACTTTATTAAAAGTATACTTTTTTAACATGAATAAAATAAAAACTAATATAATTGCTACTTTTTTACTTTTCTTGTATTTTTTTCATTATTGTCCTAATTCTGATTTATTAAAATTCATAGTAATTTTTTCCTTTAAAAATTAGTTTTATTAAAAGTTGTTTCATTCTAATTTCAATTTGATTTTATATCAACTATATGAAGCCAACATAAAAAGATTGTGATTTTGTTTCAATTATATTCTACATTTCATCTATCATTTATTTAAGGGATTATTTTACAAATGATTTTATTCGTCCTTGTAATCACAAGTTTCATGCACTAAATAGTTTTATTTTGAGCAATGCAAATTTTTTAAAAATCATGTTACTCTAATATCAGAAATATGTATATTCTCTAATGTCAGTAATATACATGTATGTTCTCCAAAGTACACACTTGTTTTAAGAAAAGATTGTTGAATAATTTCATTCTTTTTTGTTATATTTTATGTTTGTGTAATTGTAATTCAATATATTTTAAAATGAATTCATGTTTACTATTTATTAAGGACTGATAATTTGATGGTTGTCAACAATATATTTTTAATGTCGTGAAATATCTTTCTAGCATGAGTAAGAAAAATAAGGATTTTGTAATGATGATTATCTTTATATTATTGTAAAAAAAAAGTATAGTACTTTCTATCAGTTCAGTTTAATCTATAATTTTTTCTGCAATTGAAAAGTCTATATATATTAGGTCTATTAGAACTGCCATTTTATAAAAATACCTAAATCAGTGAAATAAAAGTGTTTTCTAAGAACTTAATGATAATTTGCTCGTAATTTATAATAAATAATATTTTCTGTATTATATTTGAATCTGTTTTTGAAATAAAAATTTTTTAAAAAATATATCGAGATACAATATAAATTATTTTGAACTTTTAATTTCATGATATAAATAATTTCTCTTTTTATTCATAAAAATACAAATTGAAATTAACTATATGTATCCCTAAAATTTAAAATTTGCACTTAACAAATTATGTGAACCTTAAGTTTTTCTATTTAATTTCTAAAAATATCTTTTAATATCAATTTTCTTAACAGTATTGTAAAATTTAATGGTTTTGAAATATCTATTGAATGAGTAATTTTTGAGAATAAACTGCATTCACTTAAGCTTAAAAATATGTATAAACTACTTTCTTAAATTATTGAATATAAAGAATTGTTTCTGATTTCTAATAGCTCAGCTTTGGTAATAAATTTCATTAAAACTAAGTCCAATTAAATTGTGTCTGTGAGACTATGAACAAAACAGGGGTTTTTTTTGGGAGAGAAAAAGGGGTTTATATATATATAGAAAAAATGTATTGCACAACATAATGAGATTTAAAAAAAAAAAATCCTAAGAGAGAAAAGCATTTTTTGTAGTTGAAAATAACTTCTTAAAAAATGATTGGCTATGTTTTTTGTGAAATATATTAATTTTAAATACAAATTAAAAAGTATTTTTCTTCTGTTCAGACTTTTAAGTCTTAATTCATAATTTAAGAATAACTATTACTTCTTTTCTCTTTTTCAATTTTTGACTTTTTTTCTCTTTGAATAAAATTAGTTTGACTATTTTAAGAATTTTATATTTTATTGCAATGAATTCGAATACATTTTGAAGTTGTTCTTTGTAATTTTGAAACATTAAATATATAATTATATTCCATACACATAGTAAAATTTTAATTTTCTAGTTTGCACTACAAATTGTTTCAAAATTTATCAAAAACTTTTTCTAGAGATATTTAAAATAGTCTGATTTAGAATGCATTCATGCTTTTTTTTTGCTGTTCATGATCTTGGTATTATACTATATTATAACCTTTGATGGTTGAAGTTAATCTCGTTCTGCTAAAGTTTTTTGCTCCTGGAGCAAAAGTGCAAACAAGTATTTATATTCGACCTATTTAAAAACATTAACATTGTATTTTCTAATTGTAAGTATTTTTTTTTTAACTTATGCAACACCAAGGACAAATTATTTTCCTTTTTCTAAAAAAATATTCAAGATCAGGCCCAGTATATTCATGAATTTCTTTATATTATAGCTCAAGATAATTGATGCCAGAATATATATATGGCTGAAAACAAGCTGTGGGGAGAAGGGTGTGGTGATGAATGCTCAGATTCAGTTAACAAATTGTTCATGTTTTGTAAGGGTATTAATCCATACTAAAATTAGTTTAAGAGGGGGAATATTTTTGTTACCAAAAAGTATAAAATTATAAGTAAAAGTATTAATCTAAAATGTTTGAATTTTGAAATTTGTAAGAGTAAATCTTAAAAATAAAAAGAAAATGAAGGAATATATCAAGAAATATATAGAAAATTATTATAAACAATATCAGTATTGAGAAATGAATATAATTTAAAGTAATAACAAAATAATGTTGAAGAAAGGAAGTTTGAATAAATAGGAAATTTTTATTTTGCACATACAGAATTAAGTTTCATTCATTAAAGAAATTCTGCTTTAACCAAATGTAAAGCTTTTTTTTTTGGAGTTAATTTATTTATGAATAATTGAAGCACCAGAAATAACAGGAAATTTCTAATTGCTAATTACTTTATGTTTAAAAAAAGGGAAATAAAAAGAAAAAAAAGGACATGTGTAAAAGGTCTAAAAAAAAGACTAATACATTTTAAAATTTATATTTTTCATTATATCTAACATTTCAAAGTAATATTGCTAAATATTTAACTAATGCTTCGAAAATAATTTAGAGATATTTTTATACACAATGAGATAATTTTATGTTTTTGTCTATTTTTTTACTTTTAATTAAATTCTATTTTGTATAAAAAAGAAAGGTGTAATTATTTAATTCCCTTTAGAATTATAGCTACATGGTATACAGTTAAGTAAAAACTATTTTTATACGAAAAAAAGTTTTCTGTACATTCTTGATAGATTTGATAAGGATGAAATTGTTTGAATCCTTTGAAGACAATTTGAAATTTTATCTGAAAAATAACTAGATGCAAGTATGAAAGTGTTTAATATTGTTTCCTAATTTTTTGGAGCTTATTTAATTTAATTAATAGATTAATGTAATAGATGTTTTTTATAAAATACACTTTAGTTTAGAATTTTTTGGAAAAATGCTTATTTTTATTTAAATTTGAAAATTATACAACTGTTTTTATGAACCTTTTTCATGTGCAGCATTAAATGATAGTTATTTTTTGGTGTAATATGTACAATTATTAAAGGGAAAGAAAAGTAAGTCATGGAAATCATATTTTTATTAGCAATATGTAATTATGTATAAAATGTATGAATTATTCTGAAAAGTGTTTTTAAAAGAAAATATTTAATATTTATATATTTAGGCTGATTTTAATTTTAGGTCAGATGTTTAGGTTGTAATTTATATATATATATTAATATTTTGCATATGTTATCTTGTAAGATATGCATAAAATGTAAATGATCTATTAACATCCATTTAGAAGAGCTCAGCTGTTTTGTTTAATGAATAACTCAAAAAATTAAGCTATTTAGTATGCTTTATTAGTTTTTGAAGTGCATGCAATAACTTTCAGTATATTATTGTATAGATTAGAATATTTTTATATAATAAGTTATAGTACTAATGCTGCATAGAAAAATGAATACATTTAAAACACTTTTAAGGATTTAATTAATTTAATTCATTATTTGGTGTAAAAAATGTCAACCCATAAAAAGTAATACATAAATTACTTTGAAAGTAAATGTGTACTAATGAAAGAGAATGTGTTATAAGGTATGTTGAAAATTTTTTTTTTTTGATTTAAGAACTGAAGATAAGAATGTAAGGAAGTGTGGGAGGATAGCTTAAGTAAAAGTACTATTGCTGTTTATTCTTTAAAAATTTCACATTTTAATAATTTTTTATCTTAATCTAAAGAATACAGGAAAATTGTTTATAATTTTCTTGTATTATTAAATGCTTTAGTTCAGAATCTTTTTTTAAAACAAATTCTGCCATAGTATTTAATATTGTAACATTCTTTACTGCAGTTCTTTATGTTTGATCTAATTATATTATTTAAATTTTTATTATTGTACATTTTTATTGAAAAACTAATTTTTTTCTCATTTTAGGAATTATAGTAATTTTTTAAAAATACATTTATATTTAAATGTTTATTAAATATAAGTTTGGGTTTATATAATTCTTTCAAAATGATTTGTTGAACTGTATGCAAATTGTTTACTTTGCATTGATAATTTAAAATTGTGTTATAAAAGTTGCTTGCATATGGAATATGCACAACATTATCAAAATAAATATGAATTCATTACTATGCATAATTTAATTTATGTATGATTGAAATAATTTTGTAAAAAGAATTGTTTTAAATTTAAAATATAATCTTAAATATTTGATGACATTATATATATTAAAAATATTGAAATGAAATTATATTTATGGATCTCATGATCATGAATACATCATGGATACATTCATAATCATGAATATACCATATTTAAATCTGATTGACTTGAAATGAACAAGGAGAGAAAGCAGCATTTTTTTTTAATTAACACAAATGTAAAAAATAAACTTAATAAAATTAAACTTAATACTTTCAATAATAATTTTTTGAGATAATTAATATGCCAGAGTTGAATGCTTTCTTTACAATAAAAAAAACAACAACTAAATCTTCAATTAGTTAGAAAGAAACTCATCTGCCTTATTTTCTATTGAGACCAAACACAAAAGTAGCACACATATTAATACAGTTACTCTGAAAAAAAAATCATTTTAAATAGAATGTGCCATTTATACCTGTATTTTGCAACCAAAGATGAGCAGAAAATGTAGATAGTTATGTCTGTTTTGCATGGTACAAAAACTTAGAAAAATATTTTATATTGTATTTCTGAATTTTTTAAAGAATCTTTCTACTCTTATTTATTAACTTCTTTTAAATTAATGTTACGAGACAAACTCTGATTATTTATGTTTTAAGTTCACAGAATATGTGTTTATAATGTACATCAAAATGAGAATTGTTTAGCAATGCAATATATATAGCTATTTAACAAATTATCACTTGTTAAATAAACTCAAAAGCTATGATTTTTTTATTGTGTAAGTTATTTAAACATGTTAACTGTTTGTAAAATAGCAGATTAAAAATATATATTTCCATATAAGTATAACAGAAGTCATTATATTAAAGTTGGTGCTTTAATTTGCCAAAAATCATGTTTTATGTGTCATTTGATGTATAGTTTTTTTTTTGTTAAGGTATCATGTTTGCCTTTTTTTTTTGTTTTTTGAATTTGTATGTTTTTGCATTGATAAACAGATTAAATGAGAAATTTAGAATTTTTTTTTATTCTCATGATTGTACAATGTTTTCCAAAATGTGGAGGACAGCTTTTCTTGTAATATTTTTGGAAATGTTCTGTACTTAAGAGAGCTGCTATTCTAAAACAATGTTTTAGTAGTTTTTATACTGCATAGTACAAAGAGAAAATTGTGTTATATGCTTACTTGCCAGTAAGTGTAAGATTTTTGATTGGTTGATCATCACACAGATTATAAAATTTATATGTATTTTGTGCTGAAATAATTAAAACATATCTTTTTAAAATAACGGGTTTTCCTTTTATTTCGCATTACATAACAATTTATTTCTATATTGGTTAGTTGATTTTTTCAAATAAAATATTTCATACATTTTGCGATAATTACTCACTAGTGTACAAAGGCTAAGAAACAAATACATTCTTGTAGTTTTTCATTAACTTCTATATCAATTAAAGTGAAATATGACATAAAAATACCTAAAAGTATTATTAAAAAGTTGATAATAATAAAATTCAATGGTGTTCGTTCACGATTATGATTTATCCTCATGAAAGTATGGTAATCTATAAGTGATATGTCTCAAGGTAGATCTTACGAAGGGTTTAATATGCAGGTACGATCTCTCCTGACAACAATGCAACTCACAAAGGATTCTTATGTTTACAAGGCAGTTTATGAGGTTTTGGCATAATAATCCTTCACTAAGGCACTTAGCTCAGAGTGTTTTGAGAGGGGAGTGGTAAGCTGCTTTTTCTCCGCCAAGAGCATTTCAGACATACTTTACGACATAGATCAATAGGATTTAGATATGGAGATCTGGCTTGCCACTTCATCCTCCTGTATATCCATTAGTCTCCAGTTATTCAACGACCAGATCTGTATAAATGAGCTTTATCATTCATTAAAAAAGTAACTTATTGTCAGTTACCTCTATGAAAAGCCTTATACGAGGCTCTAAGATCTCATCCCTGTGCCTCCTTGAAGGATGCAGTTTGTGCGTTAATTCAACGTCATGACGGTTCGCATAATCACCTTCATAAGAGTCCATTTTTATGAAGTCGGTGGGGTGGGTAATATTGGATTTTCTCCATATGTAAAACACGTCGAGAATCAGTGTTCAGACTGAATTTCGACTCATTTGTTTAAAGGATGTCCATTCTGCTCCAAGGATGATATACGCAACCATGTCATGCGAGTTTTCCTCTGACCTAAAGGATATAAAATATTGGTCTCCTGCCATAAATCCGTTCTTCATTAAGTCTACAGTAAACAGTATACTTTGAATCTGAAGTGTCAGAAGTTGAGGAGAACTAATTTACGAATCGAGTAAAGGTATCACTGTGCGTCTTGCAATTGAGCCAAGTAACAGTGGTTCTTGGGCTGGACTTCAGGCTGTCGTGAACGTTTGGATATAGTTCCGGTCTCCTGGAACTGGTTTCATAATCTGGAAATAACATTTTGTGACACATTGAGTATCTTGCTGATTCCGCCTCGGATTGGCCTGCCTCCAATCTCCAACTGCTTTCCATTGTAATCCATCATTCAGACGTTTTTGTGTCATTATGTGCAAAAGTTCCCAAAATAACCGCAAGCCTACAGAAAACTTGAGCTTATACCGCGCACAGTACTCGTCTTATCAGTTTTCTTAATTTGCATAAAATAAACGAGATAAATCGAATTTGAATTGATAATTAAGGAAAGTACATTTTTTTGTTTACAATTTTCACATTAAAATTAGTTCAATATTTTTGAAAAATCTAGGAAAATGTATTTGTTTTATAACATTTGCTCACCAGAGTGTAATTTACGTAATAAAATGTACTTTTCCTTTATTACAGAAAAATCTTGAACAAACGACTTTTTTTTTGTATGTATTTTTCCACCTTAATATTATTTTTCAAATATTGTTTGTTTTCGGATAAGTAATATAAATAATAAACGCGTTTTAAATTTCGTATTTAATTGTTCATTATATTTGTTCGAATGTTTCAAAGTAAAGATAAATAATTATTAGTAAGAGATCTCAAATTTAAATTATTGTTACTCATTTCATTTTGATTTATATATTCTTGATAAGGGGAAAATGAAATGCTTATTCTCATTTATTCAAATTAATGAACAGGGGTTCTAAATTTTGTGTGTAAGCTCTTTAAATTAATGTAGGATTTGATCTAAGTTAATTTAAAGGACACACACACACATATTTATTTTTTGTACATAAATCATTTATTATGTACACAAAAACAGTTTCCACACAAATTGCAAGAAGTATTCAGTTTAAATGAAATACATAGAAAATAACTATCGCTTTTTTTTTTAAATTGTCATTTTTCAAATTTATAATTGTAAGAACTAAAATATTTCTTGACTTTTAAATTTTGTGATGCATTTGAAAAAAAAAGACAAATAATATTTGTAATGTAAATAATACAAAGAAAAATAT